>PVJI01027367.1:0-17789 GCA_004026765.1 Micronycteris hirsuta
TCATCTGCAAACAGTGACAGTTTTGTTTCCTACTTTCCAATTTGGATGCCTTTTATTTCCTTTTCTTATCTGATTGCTGTGGCTAAAACTTCCAGTACTGTGTTGAATAGAAGTGGTGATAGTGGACATCTTTGTCTTGTTCCTGATTTTAGTGGGAAAGATTTTAGATTTTGCCCATTGAGTATGATGTTGGCTGTAGGTCTCTCATATGTGTCCTTTATTATGTTGAGGAATGCCCCCTCTATTCCCACTTTGCTAAGTGTTTTTATCATAAATGGGTGCTGTAACTTATCAATGCTTTTTCTGCATCTACTGATGTGATCATGTGATTTTTGTCTTTACTTTTGTTTAGATGATGTATTACATTTATTGTTTTGCAAATATTGTAACATCCTTGTATCTCTGGGATGAATCCCACTTGGTCATGATGTATGATGTCTTTAATGTATTGCTGGATGCTGTTTGCCAATATTTTGTTCAGGATTTTAGCATGTGTGTTCATCAGTGATATTGGCCTGAAGTTTTCTTTCTTTGTTGTGTCTTTTTCTGGTTTTGGGATTAGGATGATGCTGGCTTCATAAAAAGAGTTTGGGAGTCTTACATCATTTTGGATTTTTTGGAATAGTCTGTGAAGGATAGGTGTTAGTTCTTCCTTGAATGCTTTGTAGAATTCTCCTGTGAATACATCTGGTCCAGGGTTTTTGTGTGTCGGGAGTATTTTGATTACTGCTTCAATTTCATCTGCTGTTATTGATCGGTTCAGGCTTTCTGCTTCCTCTTTATTGAGTTTTGGAAGATTATATTTTCCTAGAAATTTGTCAATTTCACCTAGGTTTTCATATTTCTTGGCATACAGTTCTTCATAGTAGTGTCTTACAATCCTTTGTATTTCTGTGGCGTCAGTTGTAATATCTCCTGTTTCACTTCTGATTGAGTTTATTTGGGTCCTCTCTCTTTTTTTCTTCATGAGCCTGCTTAAAGGCTTGTCTATTTTATCTTTTCAAAGAACCAGCTCCTGGATTCATGGATCCTTAAAATTGTGCTTTAGTCTCTATGTCATTTAATTCTGCTCTGATTTTGGTTATTTCCTTCCTTCTACTTGCTCTGGGCTGTCTTTGTTGTTGTTCCTCGAGTTCTTGTAGGTGTAGAGTTAGGTTGTTTGTTTGAAATGTTTCCATTTTTTTTAGGTAGGCCTGTATCGCTATGAACTTCCCTCTCAGGATTGCCTTTCTGTGTCCCATAAATTTTGGGTTGTTGCAAGTTCATTTTCATTTGTTTCAAGGAACTTTTTGATTTTTTCCCTAATCTTGTCCTTGACCCATTCGTTGTTTAATAGCATGCTATTCAATCTCCATTACTTTGAGTGTTTTGAGGGTTTTTTCCCTTGGGGTTGGTTTCTAATTTCAGTCCCTTGTGGGTAGAAAAAATACTTGGTATGATTTCAATTTTCTTGAATTTGTTGAGGCTTGTTTTGTGTCCGATCATATGGTCTATCTTTGAAAATGTTCCATGTGCATTTGAAAAGAATGTGTATTTAGTTTCTTTGGGGTGAAAGGCTCTATATATGTCAGTTAAGTCCATTTCTTCTAGGGCATTGTTCAAAGCCACAATATCTTTGTTGATATTTTGTTTGGAGGGTCTGTTATTTTTGACAGTGGGGTGTTGAAGTCCCCTACTATAATTGTGTTGCTATCAATATCTTTCTTGAAGTCCTCCAAGATTTTCTTTATGTATTTGGGTGCCCCTGTGTTGGGTGCATATATATTTACAATGTATGTCTTCCTGGTGGATTCTTCCCTTGAGTATTATGAAGCGTCCTTCTGGATCTCTCTTTATGGACCTTTTTTGAAGTATATTTTGTCTGATATGAGTATTGCTACCCCAGCTCTTTTTTCTTGTCTGTTTTCTTGGAAAACTTGTTTCCAGCCCTTCACTTTTAGTCTGTGTAAGTCTTTTGTCCTGAGGTGGGTCTCTTGTAGGTAGCGTATGTGTGGATTGTGCTTTCTTATCCATTCGGCCATTCTATGTCTTTTGATTGGAGCATTTAATCCATTTATGTTTAAGGTTATTATTGATAGGTACTTATTCATTGCCATTTTTTGTACCTATATTCCTCTCTCTCTCTCTTTCCTTTCCTTTACTTAAATCAGTCCCTTTAACATCTCTTGTAGTGCTGATTTGGTGGAGGTGTATTCTTTTAGACTTCTTTTGTCTTGGAAGCTCCTTATTTGGCCATCTATCTTGACTGAGAGCCTTGCTGGGTATAGTAGCCTTGGTTGCAGGCCTCTGGTTTTCATTACTTGGAATATTTCTTGCAATTCTCTTCTAGTTTGGACTGTTTTCATTGAGAAGTCAGCTGCTAACCTTATTGGAGCTCCCTTGTATGTTGCTTCCTGTCTCTTTCTCGCTGCCTTTAAGATTCTCTCTTTGTCTTGGAATTTTGCCATTTTAATGATGTGTCTTGAAGTGGGCCTGTTAGGGTTCCTTTTGATTTGGACTCTCTGTGTTTCCTGGGTTTGTATGGCTTTTTCTCTTATCAGATTAGGGACGTTTTCCATCATTACTTTTTCAAACACATTTTCTATTCCTTGCTCCTCTTCTTCTCTTTCTGGTATCCCTATTATATGAACATTATTACATTTCATGTTGTCCTGCATTTCCCTTAATACCTCTTCATTCTTTCTGTGTCTCTTTTCCTGTTCTTGCTCTTTTTGGGTGTTTTTTCCTACCTTGTCCTCCAGCTCGGTGTCCGATCCTTGCCTCATTGAGCCTGCTTTTGATTCCTTCTATTGTGTTCTTCAGTTCAGATATTGTATTCTTCATTTCCTCTTGTCCCTTTTGGTTAGTTTCCATTTCCTTTTTCATGTTGACATAGTTTGCAGTGAGTTCATTATAGTTTCCCTGTAGTTTCTGGTAATTTTCTGTGAGCTCATCGAGCTTCTCGAGCTTCTTGAGCTTCCTGGTAAACAATGCTTTAAACTCAACATCTGATAGTTGGCTTGCCTCTGTTTCATTTATCATTCTTTCTGGGGCTTCCTCTTTTCCTTTAATTTGGGGATTGTTTCTTTGTCTTCCCATTGTTTTTGATACTCTTCTCACTAGCCTTTGTTTCTTAAATTGATCTGTCAAGTTCTCTGGAGCAGCAAAGTTAATTTTCTATCAGTGTCTCTGTTATTTGGGCTGACCCTTGTCTGAGTACAACTCTGTTCTATTCACAACTCCAGGTTTTAATGTCTCACCATCCGTTCTTTCAATTTCTCGTGTAATCTTGGTCACCAATCTTCTTATATGCTGAATACAGCTGGGCAATTGCTCTTCTCCTCAGAAAATCAGCCAGATGTCTCACCAGTGGACAGGAGGAAGTGGACCCCACTCCCTCCTATTCTGCCGCCATATTCTCTTCTTTTATTTTCTTTATTGTCTCTTTTTTCTTCTTTTCCTCTACATTCCAAATTTTAATCTTCCCTCACTTAGTCTGGTTTTTGTTCTTCACTCTTAGTATTCCCTGTCCTCTATCATTACAAAATTATTTACCATTCCTCTAAAAATCTCTTAGAATTTTCTTTGTTCCTTTTTTCCCCCCTTAACCTGTACCACCTATATTAACTTTAGCTCCTTTGTTGTTGATAGTCCTCTGGTGGATCTTTCTCTTCAATTTGGCTCCCATATTTAATTGATTATTTAATATTTTTTCCTTCTGTTTTTTTCTCTCTCTCACTCTGTTTTATTTTGAACTATTGTCTGTTTAAACCTAATATTATATGCTTCCCTACTCATATTCCATTCCACACACTTCATTCCCTTTCTTTATTCATGAGGTAAATTTTACCTTCTCTCCTTCCGTTTTTCCAACTTCCAACTCTTATTAGTGCTCCTCCATCTACCCTCTCAAAATCATTTCTCTTTCAATAGGGCATCCCATATCCACTCCCCTTTCTTATAAGTCTTAATCTCATTACAATCTTATTGTTACTGGTTCATTTCCTATCGATAGTGGAATGGGGGGGTTATATTTGCAGGTTTAGGTTTGTTTCTTGGGCTCTGTGGTTTAGATTAGGCTGTGACTGCACAACAGCTCATGAGATGTGGTGGGCAAAGTGACCATGAGTCAACCATTGGCAGAGAAGGACATACAAAAGAATGACCCAACAATGATCAAAACCAAATTACATCTAAAAAACCAGCATAAAAGGCATAAAGGATATCCTAAGAACGTCAAGTTCAGGTGCTGAAGGAGACTGCACCAAGGAATCTCACAGGTCTTGCACAATAGAAGTTCACATCACAAAGTCAGAAACTCAAAATAGATCAACTTAAGAAACAGAACCAAACAAGAAGAGTTCCACAAACTTTGGGAAGATAGAGAAACAGCCCTCAGTCAAAAGCAAAGAAGGAATCCTCAGAAAGAATGCTAAATGAAATAGATGCAAGTCAACTATCAGATATTTAGTTCAAAACAATGGCTATAAGGAAGCTCAATGAACTTATTGCAAATTACCAAAAAGTACAGGGAAATTATGAAGAACTTACTGCAAACTCTATCAGCACACACACACACACACACACACACACACACACACACACACACACAAAGACATAGAAACAATCAATTAAGGCCCAGAAAAAATGAAGAATACACTTTCTGAATTAAAGAACGCAGTAGAAGGAATCTAAAACAGGCTTGATGAAGCAGAGAATCGAATCAGTGAGCTGGAGGAAAGTAGAAAAAAACTCCCCAAAAGACGAGGAAAAGGAAAAACGAGTGAAAAAGAGTGAAAAGGGGTTAAGGGAAATGCTAGAACAACATGAAACAGAATGATGTCCATATAACAGGGATACCAGAAGGAGAAGAGGAGGACCAAGGGAAAGAAAACCTGTTTGATGAAGTAATGATTGAAAACTACCCCAATTTGATGAGACAAAATGCCACACAAGTCTAGGAAGCAGAGAGAGTTCCAATCAAGGGGAACTCAAAGAGGTCTAATGCAAGACACATCATAATTAAAATGGCAAAATTTAAAGACAAAGAGCAAATCTTAAAGGCAGCAAGGGACAAACAGGTAGTTACATACAAGGGAACCCCAATAAGGCTATCAGCTAACTTCTCAACAGAAGCATTACAAATCAGAAGGGAATGGCCAGGAATATCTCAAGTAATGAAAAACAAAACCCGTAACTCAGACTATTCTATCAAGCAAGGCTCTCAATTAAAATGGAAAGCCAAATAAGGAGGTTCCCAGACAAAAGAAGGCTCAGACCTCCATCAAACCAGCATTGCAAGATATGATAAAGGGACTGCTTTAAGAAGAGGAAGAAAAACAGAGAGAGAGAAACAAAGGTACAAAGGGAGTTATATGCCAATGGATAAGTATCGATATCAATAATAACCTTAAATGTAAATGGATTAATGCTCCATTCGAAAGACATAAGGTAGCTAAAAGTATAAGAAACCATGATGTACACATATTGCTCCCTACAAAAGACCCACCTCAGAACAAAAGACCTACACAGACTGAAAGTGAAGGGCTGGAAACAAATATTCCATGCAAATGGTCAGGGAAAAAAAAGCTGGGGTAGCAATACTTATATCTGACAAAGTAGAGTTCAAGACAAAGGCCATAAAAAGAGACTCAGAAGGACACCTCAAAACACTCAAGGGAAGAATCCATCAAGAAGACATAGACATTATAAACATACATGCACCCAAATCCATAAAGAAAATTTTGGAACACTTCAAGAAAAATATGGGCAGCAACAAACATAGAGTGGGGATTTTAACACCCCACTGTTAAAAATGGACAGATTTTCCAAATAAAATATCAACATAGATATTGTGGCATTGAACAATGCCCTAGATGGAATGGACTTAATGGATATATATAGAACCTTTCATCTTAAAGAAGCAAAATACACATTCTTTTCAAATGTACATGGAACATTTTTGAAGATAAATGACATAATAGGACATACGACAAGCCTAAACAAATTCAAGAAAATTGAAATCCTATCAAGCATATTCTCAGACCACAGGGCTTGAACCTAGAAACCAACCTCAAGGAAAAAACTCAAAAACACTCAAACTCATGGAGATTGAGTAGCGTGCTGTTAAACAATGTATGGGTCAAGAATGAGATCAAGGAAGAAATAAAAAACTTTCTGGAAACAAATGAAAATGAACTCACAACCACCCAAAACTTATGGGACACAGCGAAGGCAGTCCTGAGAGGGAAGTTCATAGTGACACAGGCCTACCTAAAAAAGAAATGTTTCAAATAAACAGCCTAACACTACATCTACAAGAACTGGAGGAAAAACAAACAAAGCCCAGAGCAAGTAGAAGAAAGGAAAGAACCAAGAACAGAAAATAATTAAATGACACAGAGACCTAAGGAATTATTCTAAGGATTGATAAATCCTGGAGCTGGTTCTTTTAAAAGAAAAACAAACTTAAGAACTCTTTAATCATACTCATCAAGATAAAAGGCGAGAGGACCCAATAAACACAATCAGAAATGAAAGAGGAGAGATTACAACTGATACCACAGAAATACAAAGAATTGTAAGAAATTACTATGAAGAACTATATGCCAAAAAATTTGAAAACCTAGGTGAAATAGACAAATCTCTAGAAAAATATAGTCTTCCAACACTGAATGAAAAAGAAGCAGAGAGCCTGGACAGATCACATCTGAGACAATCACAGCAGTAATCAAAAATCTGGCACACAAAGCCATGGATGCATGGTTTCACATGAGAATTTTACAAATGTTTATGGAAGAGCTAACTCCTATCCTTTACAGACTTTTCAAAAATATCCAAGAAGGGGAAAGTATCCCAAACTCTTTTTATGTGGCTGGCATCATCTTAATCCTGAAGCCAGGTAAAGACTCAACAAAGGAAGAAAATGACAGGCCAAAGTATCCGATGAACAAAGACCACAGACTCCCCACAATGCATTGGCAAACTGCATTCAGCAATACATTAAAAAGATCATACACCATGATCAAGTGGGATTCGTCCCAGTGATGCAAGGATAGTACAGTTTTCACAAATCAGTAAATGTAATATATCACATAAACAAAAGACAAGACAAAAATCACATGATCATATCAATAGATGTGGAAAAAGCATTTGATAAGGTACAGCACCCATTTATGATGAACACAGAAAAGTGGGAGTAGAGGGAGCATATATCAACATAATGAAGGCCATATATGATAAATCTACAGCAAACATAATACTCAATAGTCAAAAAATAAAAGTATTCCCAGTAAAATCAGGTCAAGACAAGGACGTCAGCTTGCACCACTTCTATTCAACATAGTATTGGAAGTCCTATCCATAGCAATCAGACAAGAAAAGGAAATAAAAGCATCCCAATTGGGAAGGATGAAGCAACTCTGTCATTGTTTGCTGAGAACACAAGATTGTACATGGAAAATCCTGAAAACTCCACCAAAAATCTGCTTCACATAATAAGTGAATTTGGCAGAACAACAGGATGCAATGTCACTCTTCAGAAATCAAAGGAATTCTTGTACAGCAACAGGAAATATCAGAAACAGAATTCAGGGGAAAAATCCCATTTGCTATTGCATCAAGAAAATTAACAAACCTAGGTTGCTTCCATCATCTCCCTTGGTTTTGTCTATGTGTCCTTCATAGTAGTTCCTGAAAACCCATCTCCCCACAGTCCTCTCCCCACTCACCTCTGGCTATTGTTAGATTTTTCTTAATTTCAATGTCTCTGGTTATATTTTGTTTGCTTTTTTCTTTTGTTGATTATGTTCCAGTTAAAGGTGAGATCATATGGTATTTGTCCCTCACTGCCTGGCTTATTTCACTTAGCATAATGCTCTCCAGTTCCATCCATACTGTCGCAAAGGTTATAAGCTCCTTCTTTCTCTCTGCTGCATAGAATTCCACTGTGTAAATGTATCATAGTTTCTTGATCCACTCACTTGCTGATAGGCACTTAGGTTACTTCCAGCACTTGGCTGTTGTAAATTGTGCTGCTACAAACATTGGAGGTGGGTTTGGATGGGGTGGGGGGTAGGGGAGAAAATGCAGATGACTATAATTGAACAACAATAAAGTAATAAAAAATAAAAATAAATAAATAAATTTTAAAAAAGGTATATAGATTTTTGACTCAGGCCTTTTGTCCTTCACTTGACTTGTGAAGAGAAAGCCCAATAATGTCATTATATATGAACTTTTCTTTTTACATACTTTGAATAGGATTGCCTATATTTCTTTACTTCAGCAACATAGCAATAAATGCCCAGATCCACAATTTATAGGAAAATAAAAAAAAAAAAAGAAAAATAACATACATAGGAATAAACCTAATCAAGAAGGTAAAAGACCTATACTCAGTAAACTACACAACACTGAATTAAGGAAGACACAAACAAATAGAAGCATGTACCATGTTCATGGATTGGAAGAATCAACATCATCAAAATGTCCATACTACTTGATGTGGACTCTGGCTAGCAGCATCCGAGGTGTTGTGGATGCAACGAACAAATTCACAGGGGCTACAGAAGTCCTATGGAGAAAAAGGGATGGCATGGCCACTTTCTGAGAGAGAGAGAGAGCACCCTGACCCTTGCCTGGACAGTCTTTTATTGCTTTCTAATAGCATACATCAAAGAAGGTTTTCATTCATTATGCTCAGGTTTGCTTTAGGTGATTACTTTTTACAGATAACAAAGGAAAGGATGTTACTGATTACTTCTTACAGATTAACAAGGAAAAAGTGTTGCAAATGCAAGGGAATGATAAGAGTGATTGGTTTGGTTACACTCTGTCCTTGGGAGAATTAGCACAGACTTCAGAAAGTTACTTTAAAGATGTTAAGTAAAGATTTGCTGCTTCAGTTTAGGGTGAGGGAGTTTTAGCAAGAGCAAGCCTCAAAGCAGCTTAGATATAATGCAGGCCTGATTTCCCATGGGAAAGTTGATCCATGGGTTTGGCTTCCTGTGTCCTGACTTGCATCTATCAGTTTTCCAATAGGGCTGGGCTACATTTGCCACACCAAGCGGATTGGTTCCCCATAACTACCCAAAGCAATTTATAGATTCAGTGCACTCCCTATTAAAATACTAATGGCATATTTCATAGATGTAGCACAACCATTTCAAAACTTTATATGGAACCATAAATGACCCCAAACAGCCTCATCAATTTTGATAAAGGAGAACATAGTAGGTGGGATCACAATACCTGATATCTAACTATATTACAAGGCCACAGTAATCAAAGCATTCTGGTACTGGCATAAGAACAGACACACAGACCAATGGAATAGATTGAGAGCCCAGAAATAAACCCAAGTCTCTACAGTCAATTACTATTCAACAAAGGGAACAGAAGCATAAAATGGAGTAAAAATAGCCTCTTCAACAAATGGTGTTGAGAGATCTGGACAGATTCAACCAAATAAAATGAAACTCAGTCACCAATTTACATAATACACAAAAATAAGTTCAAGGTGGGTAAAAGACTTAAATACAAGTTGTGACATCACAAAAGTGCTAGAGGAGAATCTCAGATATTCTTCACAGTAATATTTTCACCAAATATGTACCTTAGAACAAGGGAAATAAAGGAAAGAATAAACAAATGGGATCTCATCAAAATAAAAAGGTTTGCATGGCTAAAGTGAACAGCACTAAAATGACAAGAGAACCAAGTGAATGGGAAAACATATTTGCCAATGATACCTCTGACAAGGGTTTATTCTCCAAAATTTATAAAGAATTAATACAACTCCATTACAGGAAGACAAACAACCCAGTTAAAAAATGGGCAACCGACTTTAATAGACACTTCTCCAAGGAGGATATACAGAGTGACAAGAGATGTATGAAAAGATGCTCATCATCACTAGCCTCATAGAGATGAAAATTAAAACTACAATGAGATACTAGTTCACACTGATGAGAATGGCCATCATAAACAAATTAACAAATAACATCTTGGAGAATGTGTGGAGAAAAGGGAACGGTAGTACATTGTCGGTGGGAATACAAGCTGGTGAAATCACTGTTGAAAACAGTATGGAATTTCCTCAGAAAACTAAAAATGGAACTGCCTTTTGACCTGGCATAATCCTCTTCTGGGTTTATACCATAAAAATCCTGAAACACCAATCTAAGGAACCTATGCACCCCAATGTTCATAGCAACACAGTTTATAATAGCCAAGCACTGCAGGTAACTGAAGTTCCCATCAGGAAATGAGTGGATCAAAAACTGTGGTATATTTACACTACAAAATACTATGCAGTAGAAAGAAAGGTGGAGCTCCTACACTTTGCTACAGCTTGGATGGATCTGGCAAGCATTACACTAAGTGATACTAGTCAGGTGGTGAAAGACAAATACCATATGATCTCACCTATAAGTTGAACCTAATCAACAAAAGAAACAATCAATGTTTCCCAAATATAACCAGAGAGATTGAAATTAAGAGCAAACTGATAATATGCAGATGGGAGGTGGGAGGGGATAATAGGGGCTAAAGTGGGAAGGATTGTCAAGGAACGTGTATAAAGGACACGTGGACAAAGCTAAGACGGTGTAGGATCGAGGGCGGGAAGTAGATATTGCTTGGGTTAGGGGGAGTAGTGGGGGGAAATGGAGTTAATTGTACTTGAATAACTATTAAAAAAGGAAAAAGAAAAGAAACAAGATGTTATTGATATGGTTGTCTTTTAATTAAAATAATCCTTAAAATACTAAAAAAAAAAGCCATGATTCCTAAGAAACATACATTTCCTTTTTCATGTCCTGTATGGCTTGGAGTGCCCCTGGATTTACTCAGAGGGCAGAGCTTTCCATGTCTGTGTGTGGCTCATGAAATAGATCTCTCTCTTCTTCCTGTGGAGCTACCTCCTTTATTACTTGCTAACTTATCACCCTGCCTCTGAACTACACCAGGACCTCCAAGATGCTCTTCCTGGTTTTGCTCAATCATTCACATTTGCTTTTATAAGCTGTCCTGTCTGCCTTACCTCTTCCTTCCCAATGTTGCTGGTTAATATCCTTAGATCTCTGTGTAATGTTTCTTCAGGACACTTTCTTAGGCTCCTGTGATAAAGCCAGTTCCCAGTATTAAATATGTGCTTGTTCTGGGTACCTCTCTTCCTTTACACTTCTCAGAGGTGCAGTTTTACATTTCCTGATATTGTTTGTTGATGTCACAGACTGACTTAAAGTTCACTCACTCAAGGTAGGGACTGTGTGTTGTATTTACTCCCTGCTTTATCTGCAGCACCTGACATAACTGATTCATCCATATCTTCACAGATAGTCATTGATTTAAATACAGGGGTTAAATATTGGATGAACTACATTAGAATATGTCATGTACCCAGCCTGGATACATTTCTGTTTTGCATATTATCTTCCTCTCCTGTGGCATTATTAAAAGCTATCTGTCCCTTCAATAAACTTGTGAATCAAGATTCAGGCACATTAGAACTACATGGAATTTTGGAAAATAGGCAGCCACAAAGCTATTTAATGTACATGCATGTGATGCCTTAATAGACACTGTGATGTTGGAAACAAGAGCTCCTTGGCTGTTCAGGAGGCCTGCACAGCAGTGCATGCTGAACACCAGGAAATAGTCAGCAGGTCAGCATGAAGCACTTGGCCTACTTTACCCATAAAGCACTGACTTCATGGTTCATTCTTATTGTTTCACACATTTAATGGTATACTACTTTAATGCTAATCACATCATGTGGTACATAGATCAGCTCATTTAAAATTCTACTAATTACTTGTCATTTATTTACAGACCATTGAAAATAGTATGCTAGTTTTAAAGAAATGAAAATATTCTCCAGACCCCTATAGTGTTGACCTTGAAAATAGGGCTTCCCAATACAATTCTTTATTCAAATATCATAACTAGCTAGCAAAATCTCTGAGTGGCAGCAGGATCTGCCCATTTTTTCATATCAGTTTGTTTTACTCATCTGAATTCCACCCACACTTCCCCACTGAAAGCAAAGAGTTCTTAGGGATATTACATAATGGGTTCTAGAACAGCTGTCTAATGGAAATTGACTTTGGAGAAATGCTTAGGTTTATTTCCCTCCAAACTCAATATTTTAATAGTATCACATTGTTAGGGAACTTTAGCATCACAGAACATTTAGGAAGCATCCTTAACTTAGTTGATGTTGGCTTCTGTCAAATGAGTATCTGTGGGACTTGCCACAGCAAACATCTGTCTTACACTCTGTAGGAGCATGGAAATTTCTGGCTTCTTATGTGCATTTCTGTTTCCAACATTTCAACAGTTTTATTTCCAATTAACTACAAATGTCTGGTTATTGGTGAGAAGATGAATGCTGAGCTTTCTATACATTTCCTTTTCCAAAGAAAAGAGAATACTGGAAATACCATGTACTATTTTGACTATAAGTAGCTATAAAGGCATAAGGAAGTGATCAAGACTAAAAAGGCTTTGCACTGTTGACAGGAATACAGACTAGGGCAATCACTGTGGAAAGCAGTATGGAAATACCTCAAACATTAAAAATGGATTTGCTGTTTGATCCAATGATCCCACATCATGGAATATGAGGTCTGTCCAGAAAGTTTACAGCCATATAACGATAAATAGAGACCTTTATTGAAGAAGATGCAAGATACAAGAAACCTTGTTTGCAAGACAATGATGCCTCAGTCCCCTTCAAAGAAGGCACCTTGGTACTGACTTCACACAGTTCTCCCAATCACCATCAGCTGCCCAATTGTATTTTCCTGAATCTCATTGATCACCTGAAATCTCTTCCCTTTCAAAAGTGATTTTAGTTTTGGGAAAATCCAGAAGTTTTAGGGCACCAAATATGGGCTGTAGGGTGGCTGAGTCACCTGGATGATATGATGTTTCACCAAAAAACTCTGCATGAGATGCAATTATTGACCAGGTATGTTGTCATGATAGAGCTTCCAATTACCAGTTACCCATAATAGCAGACTTCTGAATCATCCATAGTTTCTGTGGAGGAATGTTCAAGCTTAATGCAAAATTTGATGCAGATTCTTTGCTCTACTCAGTCATTTCGAAAGCATTGACCACACAGTACACATGCTCACTTAATGGTGTCTACTGCTCCCACTGACTAGCACAGTGATGTTGTCATTGTTCACATGCACAATCCAATCTACTCTTCTCAGCTGTCATGTTACATCAATGTCATGCAAACTGTTCTCATTATATTAACAATGGCTGCATTATTTCCAGATAAGTCCTTATCATATATCCAAAGGAATCTAAAACACTAACTAAAAAGAACATGAGCACCCCTTTTTTTCACCACAGCATTATTTACAATCGCCAAGACAAAAAATCAGCTCAAGTGTCCATCAGTAGATGAGTGGATAAAACAACTGTAGGACCTTTACATGATAGAATACTACTCAGCTGTAAAAAAGAAGAAAATTTTACTCTTTTTGACAGTGTGGATGGACCTGGAGAACATTATACTAAGTGTAATAAGCCAGTCAGAGAAAGACAAATACCATATGATTTCACTCATATGTGGAATTTAATGAACAAACTTAATTAACAAGAAAAATAAAGACAGACTCAGAGAGCAGGATGGCAGCTAATTTGGGGAGTGTAGGGGGTGGAGGGATTGAACAAAAAGGACATAGACAACAGTGTGGTGATTTTAGGGGGAGAAGGGTATAAAGGGAATAAATGGTAATAGAAAAAATACAATTAAAAAGACTAAAAAGGAATGAATTATGTCTACTAGAATTCACTTTAAAACTTTGTATAATAAAAAGACTTTAAAATATTAACTGCAAGAACAGTGAAGGCAATATATAACTATATGTTTTGGGCTGACTACTTGCCAGGAATACTGCTAGACATTATATTAAAATGTTTACATAATAATCTTTATAATTTGAACACACACTAGTTAGAATGTGCTAAAGAGTTGATTTTCATTTTAAAATACAGATGTTCAAGAGCACTTGAAATATATTGATAAGAATGTTATATTGTTTCACACTCCAATAATATAAAAGGTTGCAGTGTTTTTTTTTTTTTGTTTGTTTGTTTTTTTGTATTCACATACTTATCCCAAGAATTCTGGCATAGATGAAAAACTCTACCTCTCATATATTTTAAATGTATTAGTAAATTTAGTCAGGAGAATATAATTTTATGTTTCTTGATTAATAGTCAGAAATAATGATACATTAAATTTAATTTAGAACCAGGTGTAGTAATTAATATGCATAAGCTAGTCTCAAGTACATGGAACTGACTCAGACTGTTAAGATGATCTTTGTGCATGTCAGGATGTACATGCAATGTGGGGACTATGATGAGCTATGGGTGCATTTCATGAGTTTTAGAATATATTTTGTTATGGGTTGAATTGTCTCCCAATAAGATATGTTGAAGCAGTAACTCCTGGTGCCTGTGAATATGAACTTGTTTGGAAATAGGATGTTTACAATTATGATCTAGCCCATAGGACTGGTGTCCTTCTCCTAAGAGGAGAAGACATATGAGAGAGGTGGTAATAGGGCAGGGTCTGAATGAAGCCATGAACTTTGAGTTCCCCACTTGCAGAAATTCCCATTCTTACTGAAAACCTTTCCTGACCTGTGTACAATGGAAATTTTTGACCAACACTAACATGTTTGTGCAATCAAACAATCTTATCCAGAATGTAAATTTTGTTCCTTAATTAACATGGAACCCATGATCTCTCTTCTATTTGTAGCATACACACTGCCATGACACTTTCTCCTAAGTGATCGGCTTAAAGGATTTATCTCTTTTGTATGCACATTCACCCTAGTCTGGAAAGTAAACACCAGAATGTGTTTTCTTGGTTAGAGCAGTCTTCATTACCTGTGCTTTATCAGCTCATGGGAGAATGGATCTAAAATATATACATCTGTACCTGCTGTTTAATTTTCAGGCCATTTGGCATAATAGCAATAAAATAGACTTTTTAGCAATACAGACCTGTGTTTGAATCCCAGAATTACTCAGACAAGCTATTTACCTCTCTAATTTTCTATCTTTTCTTCTGAAGAATTGTAAAAATACCACCACTTCAGACTGTTTTGAGGATTATGTGGAATAATCCACATAAAATATTTGATGATCAATAAATTGTGGCTCTCTTCTGCCTCTCTAAAATATAGGAGCATGTAGTTGGAGACCTACCTCCAGCCCTTGATTAAAAAAAAAGATTTTTTCCCACTCACACAGCTGAGATGGTAATTTGAAAAATCACTGCCAGTAACTTCTCAGAGCAAATCTGCACATGCCTGTAGTAAACCCACCTCCACCTTAGAATTGAATGTGTTGTATTTTAGAAGGGCTGTCCTGTAAGGACAGTGCACCCTTACTCAGTTGAAGGGTCTAATATGGCAAACTTGAAAAGAGGGTGAGTGTCTCTTATTAGACTGAAAAGTATTAGTCTGGAAAACCAAAGTTAATTGATCTAGAGCAACCTCAAGCTTGGGGATCTCTATGACCAATAGCAGCCCCCAAATGGCTATGCCCTTCCCTGTCATGGATCCACAGCCAACAGCTGAGGAAGGTAAGAACAGAGTAGATTATATACCAGGACAAGAATTAGGTCTGTTCTTCTTCTACCAACATTCCTGGTAGTGTTTCTACTTATTAGTAAATTACTGATAAATGATGAAAATTGCATGGTTTGTTGGCCTAAATTTGTGACTCTAAGCATATGAAGGGGGATTGCCTCCAAATGGAATTATCTTCTATAGGGCTGGCTCCTTGTAATACAGGTTTCCCCCTCTGGAACCCATCTGTATTGGCTGGCATTATTGTGTGAGGGTGCATTCTGCTTCAGTGAATTTTTTTGAAGACTCTTTCAATGCATTGGCCCATTTCATGATGGGTGATTTGTGAGCACACCTGTCCACACTGCACTGAGTGTTCAGCAGTTTTTAACCAAAAATGTCATGACCCCTGTGCCCCACCCTCCCTATTCACCTGATCTCACCCTGAGCAACTGTTTTTTTTGTTTGTTTGTTTGTTTGTTTCCCTGGATGAAAAAAGTTCTCAAAGAGAAAAGTTTTGCCAATGTGAAAGAGGTGAAACAAAAATGGCAGAAGCACTAAAAGACATCAAAACCTATAAGTTCAAAACCTGTTTTGAGCAGTGGAAAAACCTTTTTGATAAGTGTATTGCATTGTATGGAGAGTACTTTGAAGGTGACTGGAGTTTAAACATGTTTAAGAATAAACAAGCAAGCAAAATATAACCAGAGACATTGAAATTAAGAACAAGCTGACAGTAACAAGAGAGGGTGTGGGAGGAGATAATGGGGGGCATGGGGCAGGTGTTGTCAGGAACGTGTATAAAGGACATATGGACAAAGCCAACAGGGTATAGAACTGAGGGAGGGAGGTGGGGATAGGTCAGGAAAGGGGGAGTGGTGGGTGGAAAACGGAGACAACTGTACTTGAACAACAATAAAAAAAAGAAAACAAAAAATTTACAATCCCTTAAAAAAAGAATAAATATAGGATTGACCCATGAGATCCTAGAATATACATAAGCCTACCCACCCAGGAATCAGCACCTGAAAGGGCACAATTCACTTGTGGGAACTGAAAGAGGGTGAAAGCCAAGCAAGCAACATTGTTCCCTCTCTGACTCCTCCCCCACATACAGTGAAACAATGCAGTGAAGTGGGTTGCTTCACCCTAGTGAATACATAAGGCTCCACCCCTTACAATGTCACAGCTGTGCCAAGACAAAGAAACATGGGCCAAATGAAAGAAGACATCAAAACTCCAGAAAAAGAACTAAATGATGAAAAGATAGCCACCCTATCAGATGCAGAGCTCAAAACACTGATAATCAGGATGCTCACAGAAATGATTGAGCATGGTCACAAAATAGAGTAAGAAGTGAAGACTATTTAAAGTGAAGTAAAGGAAAATATACAGGGAACCAACAGTGAAGGGAAGGAAACCTGGACTCAAATCAATGCCTTGGAACAAAACAAAGGATAGATTACTCTACCCAGCAAAGCTATTGTTTAGAATGAAAGGGCAAATAAAGTGCTTCTCAGTTAAGGTCAAGTTAAAGGAGTTCATAACCACCAAGCCCTTATTATATGAAATGTTAAAGGGACTTGTCTAAGAAAAAGAAGAAGATAAAAAATATGAACAGTAAAATGAGAACAAACTCACAGATATCAACTACTGAGCCTAAAAACAAAAACAAAAACAAACTAAGCAAACATCTAGAACATTAACAGAATCACAAAAATGGAGAACACATGGAGGGTTATCAGTGGGGAGGGGAAGAGGAGAGAATAGGGGAAAAGGTTCAGGGAATAAGAAGCGTAATTGGTAGGTACAAAATATACAGGAGAAGGTTAAGAATAGTACAGGAAGTGGAGAAGCCAAAGAACTTAGATATATGACTCATGGACATGAACTAAGGAGAGGGGAATGCTGGAGGGAGGGCCTTGCAGGATGGAGGTGTCGTGAAATCCAGCCCGCAGAATTCGTATGCCATGGCAGGCGTGTAAATAAATTCACATGCTCTCCAGTTCCATCCATGATCTCACCTTTAACCGGATCATAACCAACAAAAGCAGAAAGCAAGCAAAACATAATCAGAGACGCTGAAATTAAGAACAGGCTAACAATAGACAGGGGAGAGGGGGGAGGGGACAATGGGGAGAAGAGTGTTCAGGAATCACTGTAGAGGACACATGGACAGAACTAAGGGGGAGGAGGGAG
>PVJI01027368.1:0-17777 GCA_004026765.1 Micronycteris hirsuta
CCCCCCCCATTCTGCTCCCTTTAGTTTTTGTCCATGGGTCATATGCAAAAGTTCTTTGGCTTCTACATTTCCTATACTATTCTTAACTTCCACTTGTCTGTTTTCTACCTACCATTTATGCTATTTATTCTCTCTATCTTTTCCCCTCCCTCCCCCTCCCACTCCCCTGTTGGTAATCCTCCATGTCTTATATAAATCCCTTTAACATTTCATATAATAAAGGCTGGGTGATGACAAACTCCTTGAACTTGACCTTATCCGAGAAGCACTTTAGCTGCCCTTCCATTCTAAATGAAAGTTTTGCTGGATAGAGTCATCTTGGATGTAGATCCTTGCCTTTCATGACTTGGTATACTTCTTTCTAGCCCCTTCTTGCCTGAAACGTCTCTTTTGAGTAATCAGCTGACAGTCTTATGGGAACTCCTTTGTAGGTAACTGTCCCCTTTTCTCTTGCTGCTTCTAAGATTCTCCCCTTATTTTTAATCTTGAGTAGTGTAATTATGATGTGTCTTGGTGTGTTCCTCTTTGGGTCCAACTCCTTTGGGACTCTCTGAGCTTCCTGGACTTCCCAGAAGTCTATTTCCTTCTCCAACTTGGGGAAGTTCTTCTTTATTTGTTCAAGTAAGTTTTCAGTTGGTTGCTCTTCCTCTTCTCCTTCTGGCACCCCTATAATTTGGATGTTGGAATGTTTAAAGATGTCCTGGAGGTTCTTAACCCTCTCCTCATTTTTTTGAATTCTTGTTTCTTCATTCTTTTCTGGGTGAGTGTTCTTTTTTTCCTTCTGATCCACACCGTTGATTTGAATCGCAGTTTCCTTCCCATCATTATTGGTTTCCTATACATTTCCCCTTATTTCCCTTAGCATAGTCTTCACTTTTTCATCTAATTTGCAACCAAATTCAATCAATTCTGTGAGCATCCTGATTACCAGTGTTTTGAATCGTGCATCTGATAGGTTGGCTATCTCTTTGTGGCTTAGTTGTATTTTTTCTGGAGTTTTGTTCTGCTCTTTCATTTGGGCCATTTTTTTTTGTCTCTGTGCACCTGTTACCTATAACGTATAAGGGGTGGAGCCTTAGGTGTTCACCAGGGCAGGGCAACCTATGTGGTTGCATTGTGACTCTGTGGGGAAGGGGTCTGAGAGGGAACAATGGCGCTTCCCTCTCTGCTGGCTTTCAGTCACTTCCCCTGCTACACACAAGCAAATTGGGCCCTTCTGTGCTGATTCCCGGGTAGGCAGGCTTGCGTACATTCTAGGACCCTGTGGGTCTCTCCAATGAACTCCCCTGTGAGGCTGGGAGTTCCTCCCACTGCCACCTCAACCCCCACAGGTATTTTCAATAGGTAGTTTGAGGCTTTATTTCCCTGGCACTGGAGCCAGGCATTGCAGCGCGGAGAGGCCCAATTTGCTTGTGGGTGTCATTCGAGGTGACTGGGAGTCTGCAGAGAGTGGAGCAAGTGCCAAGGCTCTGTCGCAGGCCCCACCCCCATAGGTAGCATCACAATACAATGACGTGCGTTACCTCGCCAGGGTGAACACCTAAGGCCCTGCCCCTTAAAGTGAGAGGTGCAGAGAAAGGGAAGGATGGCCCAAATGAAAGAGCAGATCAAGGCTCCAGAAAAAATACAACTAAGCTATGAAGAGATAGCCAACCTATCAGATGCACACTTCAAAACACTGGTAATCAGGACACTCACAGAATTGGTTGAATTTAGTCACAAATTAGATGAAAATATGAA
This sequence comes from Micronycteris hirsuta, assembly GCA_004026765.1. Taxonomy (NCBI): domain Eukaryota; kingdom Metazoa; phylum Chordata; class Mammalia; order Chiroptera; family Phyllostomidae; genus Micronycteris; species Micronycteris hirsuta. The sequence goes on from PVJI01027368.1 coordinate 1,741, forward strand.
GAAAACACTAAGAGAAATGAGGGGAAATGTACAGGAAACCAATAGTGATGGGAAGGAAAGTCGGACTCAAATTAATGGTGTGGACCAGGAGGAAGAGAAAAACACTCAACCAGAAAGGAATGATGAAACAAGAATTTAAAAAAAATGAGGAGAGGCTTAGGAACCTCCAGGATATCTGTAAATGTCTGAACATCTGGGTCATAGGGGTGCCAGAGGAGAAGAGGAAAACCAAGGAACTGAATGCTTATTTGAACAAATAATGAAGGAGAACTTTCCCAATCTGGAAAAGGAAATAGACTTCCTGGAACTCCAGGAAGCTCAGAGAGTCCCAAAGAAGTTGGACCCAAAGAGGAACAGACCAAGGCACATCATAATGACATTACCCAAGATTAAAAATAAGGAGAGAATCTTAGAAGCAGCAAGAGAAAAGGAGACAATCACCTACAAAGAAGTTCCCATAGGCTGTCAGCTGATTTCTCAAGAGACCTTCCAGGCAAGAAGGGGCTGGAAAGAAGTATACCAAGTCATGAAAGGCAAAGCTCTACATCCAAGATTACTCTATCCAGCAAAATTTTCATTTAGAATGGAAGGACAGATAAAGTGCTTCTCAGATAAGGTCAAGTTCAAGGAGTTCATCATCACCCAGCCTTTATTATATGAAATGTTAAAGGGATTTATATAAGTCAGGGAGGGATATCAACAGGGGATGAGAAAGGGAGAGGGGAGGAGAAAGTACAGAGAATAGGTAGTGTAAATGGTAGGTAGAAAATGGACAGGGGGTGGTTGAGAATAGTATGGAAAATGTGGAAACCAGGGAACATACGTGTATGACCCATGGACAAAAACTAAAGGGCAGGGAATGGGGAGTGCGGAGCAGGGGGGAGTAGAGGAAGGGAAATGGGACAACTGTAATAGCATAATCAATAAAATAAATTAAAAAAAACAAAAGCCCTATAGAGCACAAAAACAAAAACAAAAAAATCAATCAAAATATCATAATGCATTAATACAATGGAGAGAAGAAACATGATCAACTCAAATTTTGCAGGAAAGGCATTTGAAAAAATCCAACACCCTTTCATGATAAAACACCCAGAAAACTAGGCCAGAAGGGAACTCCCTCAGCATTATAAAGGCTGAAAGCTTCTCCTTAAGACCAACACAAGGATGCCTGCTTTTGAGTCTGCTAATTCTCTAACAGGAATTGGAGGTCCGGCCAGAGCAATTAGGCAAGAAAAAGAATAAAAGGCATCCAGTTAGAGAAGCAGATGTATCTATCTGTATTTGGAGATGGACATGTTCCTATACAGAGGAAAGTCCTCTGAATCCACAGGGAAGTTATTCAGGCTGATATCAGGTTCAGCAAAGTTTCAGGTTACAGAACAAAACACAGAAATCAGATGGGTCTTTACACATCAACAATGAACCATCCAAAAGTGAAACTAGGAAGCAACTGGATTTACAGTAACATCTGAAAGAATAAAATACTCACGACCACATCAGTCAAGGAGGTAAGAGAGCTATACCCTGAAAGTTAGAAAGCAGGGCTAAAAGAAATTAAAAACAAATAAGTGGAAAGACATCTTGTGTTCATGGGTTGGAAGACTTTAATCCTTTTAAGATTTCAATATCCCCCAAAATAGCCTACAGATTTAACAAATCCCTACCTAACTCACTTTAAAAATGGATAAATTTAAGATTCCTTACTTTTAATTATACAACTTGACCAACCTAGAAAGATGAACCAGGGAAGCATTCTTAGATCAAAACTCCAAATGAAGGAGGTACACAGCAATGGGACTTGCGAGCCATCATGTGCAGTAAATGTGAGGACAGCACTCAAGTGACAGTTAAAAATACCAGTCACACAATTGAACCTTCCCTGTGTGCAACACAGAATGGATGTCACCTTGTGATTATCAAACATTTTAAAGAGATAGCCATAAAGGGAGCTGTGAAAATTCTTTAGCCTGGTGATGACAACTATTACTACACAAATTATTTCTGAAAATTGATGTTTTAAAGATAACTTTAATGGATTTTAATGATTGCACAGAATGTCTATTCCTAAATTTTTTTATCTGGGCTCTTATTGTCAGGACATCTATATGCTTTCATATCTTTTGTTTTTCCCTGTGAAAAACAATCTTATCTGGAACTTGTAAATAACTCTTTTGTATACCGACACAAAGATTTCCTTAGTGGAAATTTCCAGAATTAAAATGGTTGGATAAAAGTTTTAGGCATTTAAAATGAATGGTCATGTAGAATTTCTATTTTTGAAGTATCTGGTGTTTATGATAGTCATTATCTGCCACACTAGTTAAATTTACCTTAAGTGAAAATAACCCAGGTTAACGTCAGTATTTAAAGAGTATGGTATGGTCAGAAACTAATATAAAAGTCAGCCAGCATTCTGGAACTGAAAATAAGATCTCTACAATGACATTTCTTGATTTTAGGGAGCTCAGGATTAAGCATCATACAACACTTTTTGATGGAAACAAACCTGGGTCACAGTTGGAACAAAGCTCTGATGACAGTAAGGCACCAATAAATATTTAATTTTAATGTTCATCTCAGTGCCAAATATTGCACCTGGAGATAATATCTGATTGGATCGGGACCAAAAGGGCAAATGAATGAACACTGGCTATGAACACTAATTTGTAAATGTTTTGCTTTATTTAAACTGTTCTTTTGGACTACTCTTCTAAGGTTATACTGTAGTTCCCAAGTTTGAATTTTTTATCGTTTTCTGTTTTTACCTCTGCCCTTAGAATATCTCATGGTTTTCTATCCCACCTATTCATAATAAATGTTTGCTTCCTTCTGCCTCTTCACTTTCTTTTGCGTGTCATAAGTTCTGCTTTGCTTTGCTTGGCTGCTAGAGGATACTTGAAACTCGTTGATGACATATTCATGTTACCTTTTATGTTGTCTCTTTCTAAATACCAAAAAGGATCTTGATCTAAAATGAAATTCAATTACCAAAACCACTAAAAAGAAAATGAAGTATGTGTTTCATATTTAAAGTATTATCACTTGCTGCCTGCTTCTGTTTCTCCTCTGTCTCCTCTGAAGTAAAGAGGGAAAGGATTGAAGAAACTGACCTTAAGAAAGATTGATCAAGGAAAAGATGTTTTAAAGTGACTTTACATATAATAGTAAGTTGACTCATTATCACATTACCATTAAACAGTTCCTCGCATCTTAATGAGTGAGTCACAGCTAAAAAAGAGCTTTGTTGCTTTAGAACTGAGACATGATCATTATTTTAAAAAGTCTATTATAAAGAAAGACAAATACCACATGATCTCACCTATAAGTGGAACCTGATCAACAAGACAAACAAGGAAGCAAAATATAACCAGAGACAGTGAAATAGAGAACAAACTGGCAGTAACTAGTGGGGAGGAGGATAACGGGTAAAGGAAGGGAAGGGTCGTCAAGGAACATGTATAAAGGACCCATGGACAAAGCCAAAGGGGGGAAGGGTGGAGGGTGAGAGGTGGGGGTCGGCAGGGTGTGGGAGAGCAGTGGGGGGAAATGGAGACAACTCTTACTTGAACAACAGTAAAAAAATGTAATGATTAGTATAAGAATAATCACATGGAATTCCTCTACCAAAGGATAACCACTCTTAATATACTGGTGAGAACTCTTTTAGAGCTTTCTCTGTGGATGCACACACACACACACACACACACGTGCCTACACACTCATTTTTTATAACTGGGGTTACACTACAGATACCGTTCTCCATATATATACTTATGTGTAATATCTAAATAAATATATAAATGTATATATATTTATACTGATTTTGAACATTTATTAATGACTGGAAAGATTCTCTATTATTTTTAATGGCTGCAGGGTATTGCCTTATTTATTCCATAATTTACTTAAATAACATTTAAGAGAAAAAAAACATTCTTTTTTTTTTTCTTTTCCCTTTTCTTTCCTCCCTCTGTCCCTTTCTTACTCAGTTCTTAACTTTTCTTGCTTAGGTGACTGCTGAAATGATCTCTGGAAAGAGTAAAGAATTGAACTTTTCATCAACAAAAACTAAATACTGGATGTTTCATTCCCCTTTTACTACAGATTTTGATACTGTTTACCTTTGCCAATCTACTAGTATAATATAGAGTTGCTTTAATTTCCATCTCTTTGATTATAAGAAAGAACATCTTTTACTGACTGCTGATCATTTTTTGCATAATTGCCTATTCTCGTCTTAGTACAATTTTATCTTAAAGGAAACTTTGAGCTCTTTGCATAAGGCAGTAATGGTTTGTCACATGCTTTACAAATTCACTTCCCAGTTTGTATTTTTATTAAAAAATGTTAATGTGCTTTATTTTCTCTTATAATGAAGTATTTAGTTTTATGAGGTCAATTAGTGTTTTTGTTTTATGCTTTTGAGTTTTTATCAATATTATGGCTTAATTTTTCTCTTTAAATAAAGGAGATGCTGTCCCAGCATTAATGTTATTTTCTCCAGTTGAAGATTTTATTGTCCTAAACAATTGGCAATGTTTTCCTACCAAATAAACAGCTTGTTGCCCCAGAAACTTTACTGTACAGTAATTGGAAGTATTTTTGAACTCGATTTTGCCAAGTTTTCAAAGTTACTTAGTTGGAATTTTGCATGGGCACTTGAAAACATTTTTATAAGATTTTAACTGAATTCAACATATGACAATTTAGAGCAAATTACGTTTTTATAATGCAATTCTATTTAAGAGAGCATTTATTCATTTATTAATTCACATTTTTCCTCTGTTACTTCTTTTAGTAGAGTGTTACAGTCTGGAAAATTATTTTGTCAATTTATTAATATGGTACTTAATTCCAATTTTATTTCTTTGATAACTAAGAAAGAGCATATTTTCATATTGCTATTAATCATTTTTTATCCTTTGCAGACTTGCCAGTTCATGTCCTTTTGAGTTTTAAAAAACAATTTGTAAGAATTATTTGCATATTAAGGCTGGAACCCCACTGCCATATGTTTTGTAAATATTATTTCCTAGGTTGATTTTGTTTTTCAAATATATTTATAGTGCTTTTATTTTTTCATTATAAGGAATTGTTTCATAAAGGTAGTCAGCTTATCAGTCTTTTGGTGTAATGTTTCTTGGTTTTTATGACAAAAACATGTTAATTTATTCTGGCAGGGTTAGATCTTTACATTTCAGTCATTCTAGTGGGTATGCAGTGATATATGATGTGGCTTTGATTTGATGTCTCTAATAAGTAATGATGTTAAGCATCTTTTTACCTATTTATTTATTTTTATTTCTATATCTTTGTTGGTGAAGAGTTTGTTCAAATATTTTGCCCAGATTTTTTTGGGTTGATTGTTTTCTTACGATTGAGTTGTACAACATCAGAATATATTCTAGAAACAAGTTATCTGTTGGATATATATTTTGCAAATATTTTCTCCCAGTGTGTGCTTTGCCTTTTCATTTTCATTACATTGTTTTTTTTTTGAAGAATGAAAGACTTTAATTGTAAGTCCAATTTACCATTTTTTTCCTTCATGGATCATGATTTCTTGTGTCCTACTTACAAACACCTTCATGAAACACTCGGCCTCAAACATCGTCTACATTTTCTTCTCTAAGTTTTATAGTTTCCGCTCTTATAGTTCTATGTTCTTATCTAAATTAGTTTTTGATATGTTGTAACTTAAAAATCAAGTTAAAAAAATTTTTTTACACATAGCTATCTAGTTAATTGTTTTAGCACCACTAGTTGAAAAGCTACTCTTTTAGGCCTTGGAACTTTGTTAAAAGTCATTGAACATGTATGTGTGGGTCAGTTTCTGAACTCTCATCTCTCCCTTTGACCTGTGTGTTTATCTGCACAAAACCCACACTGGTTTGGTTGCTATAGCTTTATAACAAGTCTAGAAATCTGCTGGTATAAGCCTCTTTGTTCTTCTTTAGAAAAAATCATTCCAAGACCTTTGCATCCGAATAGTAAATTTTAGAAGGAGCATGTCAGTTTCTATAAAAAGCCTGTTAGAATTTTTCCAATTCACATAATGTATAAGAATCTTATAACCATGTATTTCTATTCACTTCTCCTGACTTTTATGCTGATTTTGTCATACATTTTACTTCTACATAACGTAATGAACTCACAATACATTTTACTATTTTTTCTTTAAACAATTATCTTTCAATCTAATTTAGAAAAACCAGAAATGTATCTTTTATATCCACATATATAGTTACTATCTAGTATTCTGCATTCCTTTGCTTAGATTCAGAGTCCCTTTTGGTATCATTTTCCTTCTGCCTGAAAGACTTCTTTTGTCATTCCGTACAGTGTTAATCTGCTAGCTAGCATACCAGTTGAAAACTGCTGCCCTAGAGCAACTCCGGAACTCAGGAACTCTTTCTGGAAGTACTTGGGGCAATTATAGCACACACTGTGTTCGTTTACCTTCTCAGGAATCATCGTCCTTCACTGCCTGTTTTCCAGTGTCTGAAGCTGATTTATACACATTGTCTGCTTTTTCGTTGTTTAAGATGAGAGAGTAGATGTCGTCCCTACATAGCATCGTGTCTGGGAGCAGAAGTCTATGGGCCTTTTCAGTGTGAATTTTTTCTGGGAAGTTTGTCTTATTACTGCCGGGATAGCCTCCTCTCCATTTTTATCTCCCTCTTTTTCTGCCACTCTGGTGAGCTCAGGATTACCATTTCTTTCTTTATCCTTTGTAAGTCTTACTTTTTAAAAAATATTTTTTGTCTTTGCTTCTTTTTCAGAGTTTGTATAAATTCACACATTTATTCCTCAGTTGTTCCTTTTTACTATTTATCTTATTGATTGTGTTTTCTTATTTTAACCATTATATTTTTATGAGTAAGATTTATGTGTAGTTATTTTTTAATATTTTCTAGTCTTCGTATTGATAATGTTTTCTCTTATTTAGTGTAGCTAACCAGTTAATTTATAATTCTTTGTTGCAAAGATTTTGCTTCTGATGGAATTTATTACCCAGTATTTTGTTTTTGCAAGATAATTAAGATCCTCAAATACCTTGTTACTTTGGCTTATGAGCTTGTTTTTTCCTGTGGTATTTGCTACTCAGTCAAATGAATCATGCAGAAGAAGGCCAGAGCAATCTATGTCATCCACAATTAACTCAAGGGTGGAGTCCAGATGAGCCCAAGAATGGAGAACCCTAGGTACCTGGAAACCATGGGCAATAACTCTTAATATCATAAAATAACTCCTTCACTTAGTGTTTTACTTTTACTCCCCTTGGGAGAAGCAGTACTAGGAGGACAGTGGTTCTCAAAGTTTAAGATTCATCAGAATCACAGGGAGGACTTTTTTTTTTAAGATTTTATTTATTTATTTTTATTTTTTAAAGTATATTTTGTTGATCATGCTATTACAATTTTCCCAGTTTTATTCTCCCCTTTATCCCCCCTCTGCCCTGTACCCCCCTGCCCTCCAGCATCAGCCCTCCAAACTTAGTTCCTGTCCGTGGGTTGTATATATAAGTTCTTTGGCTTCTGTTTCCTATACTATTTACTATTTTTAACCTCTCCCCGTCTATGTTGTACCTACCAATTATGCTTCTTATTCCCTGTACCCTTCCCCCACTCTCCTTAGCCACCGTCCCCCCCCCCAACCCCGCCCCGGACTGAAGACCCACCATGAGATCTCCATTTCTCTGGAACTGTTTCTATTCTAGTTGTTTGCTTAGCTTTTGTTTTTGTCTTTTAGAATCTGTTGTTGATAGTTACAAGTTTGTTGTCATTTAACTCTTCATAGTTTTTGATCTTATTTTTAAAGCATAGATTACTGGGTCTCACTCCCAGAGTTTCTGATTTAGCAGACCAAGGGTGAGGTAGAAATATTTATTTTCTAAGAAGTTCTCAAATCATGCTGATGCTGTTTGTCCTGGCACAGGACTTTGAGAACCGCTGGTGTAGGAGAATGAAGAACATAATGCCAGGGTTCCTTTTATATTTTCTCTCCCATAGCCTAGCCTAGCAGCTTCCTCCCTCAAGTCAAATCTACCGGTTCCTTTACCGCCCCACCCCAGCCAAGGTAAGACCATTTCAAAATTACACTCCTTCCTATTTAGAATTTTATTCCTCTCCTCCCGTCTCCTCCCTCTGTCTTCTGTATTTCCCTCTACTTTCTCAGGGTTCATTTTGGGGCAGGAAAGCTTGCAGCCAATGTAGTTAAGTGTCTCGGGAGAATTAGGACTACATATTAAATTTCTAACTGATCATCTTACTGAATTCCCAATTTCCAATTTTTTTTTCCAATGTAGTCTTTTGCTTCTTTCAGGTGTACAAACATACTAGTTTAAAAACAATGTAATTTTATCTTTCTCCTTTCCCCTAATTATGTCTTTAAACAGTGTTCACTTGCATATGTATATAAGAATGCTAAATAATGGAGCTAATAACAGGCATTACTATTTATTTTTGTTCTTGACTTTCATGTGAATAATACTAGAGATTCACTATTAACACAGAAGCTGGCATTTACTTTGAGTGTAAATTTTTATCATGGTATAAGATTATTTTTCTATCAAATACCTTCTAAGCATCTTCTCAGATAACGTTGTATTTCTTCATTAGCCTTTTCAAAAGGTGAATTTTCTCAATACATTTTCTAATAATGACTCATTGTTATATTCCTGACATTACCATTGCTTAGAAATGATTCATTCATTGGCTATTCTTTTAGTGTACTGCTAGATTCAACTTCCTAATATGTTAATTTAGATTTTTTTTTTGCTTTATGAATGAGATTGGTCTTTGTCCAGTGCTTGATATATATAATTTGAGAACACAATAGTTTGTTATTAGATAATATTAGCATGCTTTCTTCTAATTGTCCCCCCAAATTACTTTTGGTCAAGCACTGTGTTGAGCAAGGGGAACTCAAAGACAAACATGTTCTGATATCTGTCCTGGAGGGACATACTGCACAACAGGGGAGAGAAACAAGGAAATGGACATTTACAAAATGGTGTGAAAGTGCAATATTGGAGTCATATTCCAGGTAATCTGGAAGTACAGGAGAGGATGCTTTTGGCATTTATATTGCCCACACATAGAGTTGGTCAATAATTATTAGTTGAATTAAACTCACCTTGTTTAGAAGAGGATCTTTAGGAGAGACTTTACAGGGTAGCTGACTTTTGATATTATTGATAAATAAAGGAATAGTAGGCAAGTTCTTTCCCCTGAGAAGAGGGAACAGATTAGAGAACTAGAAAGAAGAGAGACCTGATTTTACTGTAACTTTCTTTTTCATAATCAATATCTGCAATTTCAAATGGAATCTCTTTTTACCTTCATGAATTTATGATTCATAGTTAGTTTCTGAATGGTTTCCAAACCCTTGGCAAAATCAACTAAACATGGCTTTTCCATGAGTTCAGCAAAATATCACAGAAAATCACTTAATCCATAAATAGTTTGACTCCCAGGGAAATTTAGTATTGAGATTCTTACCCTTTAATTATTGGAAGTCATTTTGATTTAAAGGAAATGATTCACGTGTTCTTGATAACCTGTGTTTATTTTTTCTTATATGTCAGCTTTTCTTTCTACTTTAGTTACTTCCTTTAATCTTTTCCTCTGGTCATATTACATAGGATGGAAAGGGGAGAGAGGGAAGAACATGTACTGGCCACCTGTCCTCTACTATACACTGCAGGGCAGACCACGTCAGCCCAGAGGGGCATCTTCTTCCTTCCTTTCCTCAGCTGCTAGAGGCGTTAGGTTACTTACCCACAGACACGTGCCCTACTTACAGTGAAACTAGAATTCTAACGCAGATGTGTTGAAGTCCGAAGGCTACAACCTTTCTTCCATACACAGAAAGGATTTGGTTTCAGAATGAAACACATTTGATATTCTATGTATTTATGACATATTCATGCCCTTATCTCTGCATGTCTAACAACTATTAGCAAACCGAATGCATAAGATTCCCCTGGACAGTTTGATTAAAGTGCGTATTGCAGGGCTTTATCCCCAGAGACTCTTGACTCACTTGCTGTGCCTCAGAATCTGCATTTATAAGAATTTCCTCAGGTGATTCTGATGCCCAACCTGCTTTGGAGATGAGAAATGCATGCCACTGTCTCCCAGTGGTAAAAATTAGTTGCAAATCCGAATGCATTAGAGCCTCACAGTATTATTTCTGTCCTTGGAAATATATATATATAAATATAATTACTACAGTGAAGTTAACATTTTCTCTTCACATAGTTACCATCTTAATTTTTTTTTGTTGAGAGCATCTGAAATTTACTCTCTTAGCATATATCCAGTATCTAATACAGTATTATTAACCATAGTCTCACACTGCACATTGATCTCTAGAATTATTCGTCCTATATAACTGCAACTTTGTCTCTTTGACCAACATCTTCCAATTTTTCCCACCTCCCTGACCCTGGCGACCACTGTTCTACTCTCGGCTTCTGTCTTCTGTGTATTTGACTTTACACTTCTCTTCTCTTTGCTTTGCTTCTCTTCTTTTCTTTTCTTTTTTCTTTCTACTTTTCTTTCTTTCTTCTTGATTTCACACATAAATGAGAATATGCAGTTTTTCTTTTTATTGTTTGACTTATTTTACTTAGCATATCCTTCAGGTTCATCCATGTTGTTTTAATGGTAGGATCTCCTTATTTTTAAAGGCTGCATAATATTCCATTGGATTTCTGTGGCATATTTTATTACCCATTCATCCCTCAGTGGACACTTAGGTTGTATTCATACCTTGACAATTGTGAATAATGCTGCAGTGAACATGGATGTGCAGATATCTGAATATTTTATTTGTTTGTTTGCATTATTGACACTTTAAATATTAAAATGAATCAAGGATAATAAAACTGTAAAGTAATATGCCTGACCTGAGCTTGTATTCTTCCCATCAACTTAACTCAGCGTGAAAATATACTCCATACTTTTATACATGCTCAGATGTGTTTGAGGTTTTTAGGTAATCTGGAGGTGATTTTGAATGGCTCTGTAAGGAACATGAAGTGTCTAGCTGCTAATTTAGGTTTAAGTTGATCAACTCAGTTTTTCCCCACTTGTGTATTCTACAAATAATTCACGCCACCCTGATCAGTCACTCTGCTGGGTGCAGAGGGTACAACGGAAAACAACACAGCATTTGCCTTTGTTGCTTTCTGATGGCACAGAGAGACACAAATGAGATAAACGTCACCATAATAACTACAGGGTGCTGTGAGAACTCTTAGGAGAGGAACCTAAAAGACATTTCAGAAATCTCAAAAATACTATTATCTTGCATCCCTTGCAAGGTAAAGAAGATGTGGGATAATGTGAGTGTTTGTGACAAAGAATGAACATATACGCAAACACAACTCATTGTGTGTGTAAGTTTTTGAATGATGTCCTGTGAATTAATTTCTCTCTGGTGTGGTAGGAATCTTTGTATTGACATTTATGTACTATGTTTTTATTTACTTGTAATCTGGTTTTATTATTATCGTTCTTTGTATAGAAATAAGGCAAATAGGTAAGATTTTCACTACCCGTCCCCATTCCTTGCTCTCCCGTAATCATTCTTAAGGGTGGCAGGGTGGGACTAGAATTCTGGTTCCCTGAGGTTTAGATTTGGGGCAATGATCATTGCGGGTACATTGGCTGTTAGAATGAAGTGTCTGGGGCCACTTTGCTGTGTAAACACACGTTATTGTTTATTTCGTGGTATGTTTTCTATTATTTCACACCGAATGACTATACATCAAAGAAAAGTCGGATGGCTTATATTTTCAATGATATTTGAAGATAGCGATGCTAAATGTGGTGTTTTCCAAGCATTCCAAATATACTTCCTTTCAATTCCAAGTATTGCAAATGCTCTTTTCTAACACAAAACTCTTAACAACCATTGAAATGTTATTTTTTTCCTAATTTTTGTGTTGAAAGTTTGAGTTCTGCTGTTGATTTAATTTTTTTTAGTGTCCTGAGGATTTTCCTTCATACACCCTTAACAAGAATGGGATTGTTTCCATGAATAGATGGAACAAAAGAATAAAGTCAGTGTTAGGATGATCATTCTCGCCAATAACCTTTCAGGTATATTTTGTAGACTAAATTAGGGTGAAGGCTGAGGAAAACCTGGAAGGTTTAAACACAGAAATTCTGTGGCTCAGGATACTTCAAACTCAATTAGAGCAAGATTTTCTCCAAAAAAGATTTTCTGATAATAATCTCTTTAGGTAGAGAAAACCCACCAAATGATACCAAAAGCTTTTGTATTAGACGGGAGTCAGGTTGTAACTGAAGAAAAATGAAAGCAAGTATTTTCTCTGAAATGATGTTGGTATTTTTACTATTTGAGTGTCTAGATAAATCTGTATTAGTCTTCTTTCTCTTTTAATTGATAGCAATATCATTAAATAATTAAACAGAAATTCTGTGAATGATGTTTCTGTTGCATTATGAAAGGTAAAAACCCTTCTTCTGACAGTTTCTAGGTAGATGCTTCTAAAATAAAGCATTTGAATACATACAGAATGTTTAATTACTTTTGTGTTAGTGTTGACTTTAAGGATGGAAGGATATATTACTCAGTTCTTGTTCAAAGAGAAAACAACTCTTTGAAATTTCTGCCCCTCTATCCATTGAAAATTAATTAAAAAAGTATTCAACCTCCATTCATGCTTGTTTATGAAAACTGTTCAAGTCAACTTGTCTGCTGGTTTAAATTTTGACCTAGTTTTTTTTTTCTCCACAGTATGATTTTAAAAAATACTGAGGAATTTTTTTGTGATGCAGCAACTATGAAATGTTTTACAGGAAAGATTTATGGATTGTGGTGAGTTGCATAGGGAACACTAGGTTATGACTCTTTTTTTGGTCTTCCTGAGACTTCTTTTATCCATCCTCCCTTAGTGATTTTATAACTTATCAGCATGGACACTGCAGAGAGAAGTGGCTACCTTTCCGACCTCTCCTGATTCCCACCAGAAAGGAGAAAAGATATGCTATGCAACTAAGCTGAACCTCAGAATTTGCTCTGAGAGAGCAGAAATTTACATTTGTCAGAGCAAAATGAAGAGGCATGGTGGAAGGCGAATGAACGCTGGGTACTTGGAGTTAAGCGCCACCGCCCCCAGTCTAATGGGTAATAGAGTCATTAATTCTGCTGATTAACTTGGCCTTGGGGTTCATGAAAATGACATCTACCTCTTTTCTTTTTTTTTAAGCTCGAACTGTGGAATGAAGGAACATTAAAAAATCCAAGCTAATTAGAGAGAAATCAGGAGAAAAGAAGCATAGAGAAAAGAAAGACAGTTTGAGCATTAATGAGACTTGTTTGGGGAGAGAATGTGACAGGCTCTTCAAAAGCATTATTGTCAAATGTGTCACCATTTCATAGATGGCAAGAGCTACGTTGGAGCTTCATGCTGATAGTTAATGATTTGAAACCATAAAAAGATTGAAAAGGTAAAAGGGAAAATGTCAGACTCAACTGGATTTTAATGAGCTTTTTTTTTTCCTTAAGGAAAGCAGCCTGGAATGTAAAGAAAGTTCACATTTTTTCTATCCCTCATCCCCTGGATTTCCATTTCTTAGTGAGGGATATCAAAAGCCTAAACTCAAAGGAAGATCCGGGACCTTCCACCTTTCTGAGGAGGTGGGCGGTAGGTGGTGAGGGCGGCATGGCGGTTTGCACGGCAGCAATGAGGAGAGATTGATGGAGGAGACCGCAATAGCGCTTGTTTGTTTTGGGGGGACATGCTGAGCAGGAGCCATCTTCACACTGCGAGATGTAACAAAGAAATCCAAAGTGATTACGCCGGTTCATTTGTCAGCATCACTGCTCCAGCTATTGCCGTGTGCAACAATGAGAGGACAAGGCATTTATTGCTGATGGTTGGTTATTAGTCGCATTATTGGAAACATTAGAGCAGAGGAGGATACATAGACCAGGAGACAATAGCTTTCTGGGTTCCAAACTCAGCAGGGTAGCCTTATCATTAAATTTGGTAGTGTCAATTTAATTTTTTTAAAAAAGTAGAAAGAAACTTTGAAAATGAATTCTGTAACCCCATTTTTACCTTATTAGAGTGACTGCCAGGATTTCACTCTCTGGGCTCTCAGTTACGTTACTAGCTGAACATGTAGAGAAGGCTAACCTATTTTCAAAAGAATTGAATGCTTAAAAAGCATGTATGTTTTTTTAACCAGGAAATGACAATAAAAATAATTTTTAAAATGGAAAAAAATGGAATACTATTGGGTAAGTTTGGAACCAAATTTCAATTATTTTCTAGATGATTTTCTTGTGGTACATGTAATATTAAATTCTGATTATGGTACAGTACCCAAGAACACATTATTATCAGATTCTGGGGTCAAAGCAAATGCCTTACTAGTGAATTTCTGATGCAATCCGTGCTGAAATAAGGTGCCGAGGTTGCTGATTTGCAGGTGGTAGCCCATCTCATTGCAATGCAAAGAGGCTGCATATGGAAGAGGCATGTGAAGTCTTCTGCGTCCTTCATAGTTCATAACCCAACATCCACTGGTTCAAATATCTCTGAACTCACTGAGCACATGTGTTTGGGCTTGCTAAGTCCAAATGTGTATTTTTTTTTTTTTTTTTTTTTGGTCCACTTAACTGGCTTGTAAAATGATTACAAACAGAACAGAGATGAAAATAACCCTCTGGAGGAAATCTTAGGGGTATGGGGGAATTATTGAAAAAGAGATTCTTCTACTGAAAAATATACTCTCTATTTTAGAGTTTCAGAACACTTTAAAGCACTAATTCTCAGACCAACCCGATGTGGTAGAATTACTAAGATAATTCTGGTCTGGGGTGAATGAAGGCATGGAAGTTTAAACTTGGTCAACGCTGTAGCAGTTGCCTAATTCAAGCCCAGAAGCTTGTAAACATATTTCAGAAGTTGTTTGATTTTTGCTCAAGGTACTAGGTATACACGTTAATTAGTTTTTAATGGCTTTTCTTTATGCTATTGTGGATAAATTTTCCATATTTGCAAGCAAGGTGAAGGTCCTTTAATTCTATTCTTTGGTGTTGGGCATGGAAGAAGTCCTACATGGAGAATGGAAGACATTTTTACTAATTTTGTTCGTGAAAATAAGAGTTGGTTACAACTGAAAAGGGTATTGTTTCTCGGGGATTGCCATTCCCCTGAGGGCTCAGTTTAGGAATTTCCTCTTTGAGGAAGGTTTTCCTAATCTGGAAGAGCTGTGGTAAGTATCTCTTTTATTAAAATTATTTATTTACATGACTGCTCTTTTCTATTTGAGGACAGTACTAAGAAAAGAAATAAGTACACATATTTAAAATGGTTGATCTTATCAGTAGAAGTTTAAACAATGACTTAGAGAAATCCAAATAAATCTCAGTCTATCATATTTTTCCTGTTCTTTCTCTTTTTAAGCCTTTTCCCTTCTCCCCAGTTTCCTTCAGGTCTTACTCACAGAAAGTCTTAGAGACCTTGCTCCCTGCACACTCTTTCCTGTCAGTTGTTGACTTTTAAGTGACATTTAAGTTACCAAACAAAATGCATGTTTGTAAGGACAAAATATAGTCCTTCACTAGTATCTTGTCTTTCACAACCATGCAAAGGAACAGTGATTTTTCAGCCCTTTTCATCTCAAGACACACATAAGATAATTGCTAAATTTCTATGGCACACCAAAAATATATTATTTTTGCCTCTTGAACAAAAAAATAGGTATAATTTTGATTCATTTACACCAGCTAGCTATTGTTGTACTGGCTGTTGTTATTATTATTTTTTTATTTGACAATTTAAGGAAAAAAAAGATCAGTGTCTCTGACTAACTAGTCAGGCATTGCATGTTTTAAAAATTCTTGCAGCACACTGTTGAAAATTGCCACTATAGAATAGTTTGAGAATGTCTGTAGGGGAGAGAAAATACTTGATTTTGGAAGTGACCAAGATAGGTTTCCACAAGGAAAGAAAAATGGAAGCCCACATATTGCCTATTGTCAGA
>PVJI01027369.1:0-17782 GCA_004026765.1 Micronycteris hirsuta
CCCTATGTTTGCAGGGAGTGCGGGTTAGGCTTTACCTGGAAGTCAGGTCTCATCACACACCAGAGGACACACTCTGGGGAGAAGCCCTATGTTTGCAGGGAGTGTGGGCGAGGATTTACCTGGAAGTCAGTTCTCATCACACACCAGAGGACACACTCAGGGGAGAAGCCCTATGTTTGCAGGGAGTGCAGGCGAGGCTTTACACAGCAGTCAAGTCTCATCACACACCAGAGGACACACTCAGGGGAGAAGCCCTATCTTTGCAGGAACTGCGGGCGAGGATTTACATGCAAGTCAGTTCTCATCACACACCAGAGGACACACTCAGGGGAGAAGCCCTATGTTTGCAGAGAGTGCGGGCAAGGCTTTACACAGCAGTCACGTCTCATCACACACCAGAGGACACACTCTGGGGAGAAGCCCTATGTTTGCACGGAGTGTGGGCGAGGGTTTTCACGCAAGTCACATCTCATCACACACCTGAGGATACACTCTGGGGAGAAGCCGTATGTTTGTAGGGAATGCAGGCGAGGCTTTACACAGCAGTCAAGTCTCATCAGACACCAGAGGACACACTCTGGGGAGAAGCCTATGTTTGCAGGTGGAGTGAGTGAGTCATTAGCATTTTAGCATTAAGTCGCATATCAATAGCCATAGGAAGTCTACAGCCCCTTACTCTCCCGAAGATTGCAATTAGTACAGAAGTAACTGGTTAAACAAACCCTCCAGTTTCATGACAAGAGGAGAGATGGACAAACAGTTCCATAGTGATATGGGGATGTCAGCACCAGTCTCATTCATGGTTTTTTGACCTATTCATATGGTTTTTTCACCATATACATATGAAGCCCAATACCTCATTCTCCCCATCACTGAAAGCAGAGGGTTCCTGAAGAGCCACAAAGAACTCATAGTCTCAGCCACAGAAATTCAACTCTCGCAAATGTGTAAATCTGCAGTCAGTCTACCCAGAGAGAGGGATTTGAGACAGACTCAGCAGGAAGGGAATTCCCCAGACTCCTGGGAAGAGGGCCTTTTCTCCTAACGAGCTCCCTACCCCTCCTCCCTTGGTTTCTCTTGGCTCTTCTCCTGGTTTCCTACAACCTCTGGAGCCTCAGATGAATGACAGGGAGGGATGTATGCTTGTACACAAGGAGGGATGTGAGCCAGGATCACGTCTGTGCACCTGGTCTTCCTCACTCCTTGCTGCCCCTTCAGGGTCAACATTTCCTGAAGCACAGCATAGAGATTCCACATCAGCCCATAGTGGGTTTGAGTCTCAGCTCTGTCTTCTCCAGCTGTGTGACCTAAGGCAAGATTCTTAGCTTCTCTGCCTGCTTCCTAGTCTACAATGGAAATGGGAACTCCAGCTTTTCTGTTTGACAAAGTTGAGCGAGCACAGATAGAATCTGGAAAGAGGATTGCTGAGATCACAAGTCCTGCTGAACAGCCTTCAGTGCCCATGTCTTCTGGGTCTCTAGAGCTAGACAAAGGAAGATAAAGACAGGGTAGGGCTCTGTAGCCAAATTCAGAATTTGAACAGACACCACTGCTTTCCCCACATAGACTCAGCTGCCCTGAGAAGGAGGCTGGAGGTGGGGGATGCGCTTCCCTCCAGGTCACCACCCTCCCACTGACCCTGCGCACCCTGAGAGCCTCAACACAGGCATGTGCTACTGAGAGTGACCTGTGAAACAAGATCCTATCCCACCCCTTGCTGAGAACTGACACTGGGAACAGCCTCTGCCTGCAGTAGTGTGTTAGGTAGGATAGAGGGTAAGCCACGGCAGGGAGGACGAGGAAGACATGTGTCACCCACTAACTCAGCAGTCCTGAGCCTGGTCCAGTTCTATTTGCAGATGTTCCAACATCACAAAAAAACATCATGCTAACATGTTGAAATTCTAGGTATGGTTTCCACTATCTGGGAAAGAAGGGCTTTGAAACTGTTCATCCCAAGGCCTAGAAGATGGGAGGGGTTCCACAGCTCTCAAGGAAAGGTCCCGTAACAAATGTGGCTAGTTGCTTGCCTCTGGCCACTATCTGTTTTATGAGAGGGTCCTTAGTGCTTACAGAAAGAGCCCATAGGTAACTTTGGGTAACTGCATCAACTTGTAACTCTCCTGTCACATATCTATTTTACAAGATGACTAAATGAGGTCTGAAGCAAGATAAGGATTCAGGCTAACGACCCCCACACATACCTACATTTGGGTAGTCACGTCCCCCATGGAAGCTGGCACCACTTTTACCCACCAATCAATATGTAAGTTCTCCCCCATTCCACCAACTGTGTAGGTCCTCAGGATAAAGGACCTGGTGTTCTTGCCACCCAAGCTCTTGCCTTACACCCCCACCTCAGCAAGACCTGTCCTCTTGCATGAGAACGTATCACGAATAAACCCTGCTTGCATGCTAATACACTTGCTCGTCTGTAATCCTTTACTACATTGACAAGAAGAACCAAGTTTCTCCTGTGACAAGTGCACCCAATCTGCATGTGGCAGTCATGAAACCCACAACAGCAGCTTCTGTAATGCACTTTCCTTGTACCTGGGCCCCACAGGGCTCCATACACCACTGACACCATCTTGAAATTATTACTTACTGTATCTTTAAACTTTTGTTTGTGAAGTGAAGTCTGATGGGATAATGAACATGCACAATGTTGGTCACTCCTGACCACTCATTCACAGATATTGTCCACAATGGCCCAAGAGCACAAAATTCCCATGGACCCAATGGGTGGGAGTCCAGCAAGACTAAAGGTCAGAACAGGGTAAACATCTACATCTGCATAAGCATAAGGAAGGGTGCTAACAGCTCCCAGAGGTCACACTTAGAACCAGAGCTGAGTTCAATACAGAGAGATGGCAAACAATTAGTGACTCCATTACACCCTTTCCTACATGAGGAAGACCTAAGCGTGACCCACCCTGTTCCTGCTGGAGTGGGTTCACCAAAGGGGAACCCCCATGGGAGATACCCACCCCCATGACCTGGAATGATGACCTTACTGTCCTCCTAGTGCCAGGTTTGTGAAGAAGCGTATGTACATGTAAACTATGTGGATTTCAATAATAAGTATCTACTATTATTTTCTTTTATGCTTTTTTTTAAGATTTTATTTATTTATTTTTAGGGAGAGGGGAAGGGAGGGAGACAGAGAGGGAGAGAAACAGCAATGTACGGTTGCTCCTCACATGGCCTTCACTGGGGATCTGGCCTGCAACCCAGGCATGTGCCCTGACTGGGAGTCGAACTGGGACCCTTTGGTTCCCAGCCCGCGCTCAATCCACTGAGCTACACCAGCGAGGGTTCTTTTATGCTTTTTAAAAGGAAGCTGTATTTCTTGGGTTTTGTTTCCTTTCCCTGTTTCTTCCTCCACCAGCACAGTCCAGAGAGAACACCATAAACTCAATATTCTGTGGCTTTCAGCATGGGCCCTGGGAGAGGGGCAGAGTCCTGGTGTAATGCTGGCAGAAGGGCTGGCACTGAGATACAGTGGGGAGGGGAGCCCACAGACTTCCAGGTAATGGTCACCACCACCCACCAGGACAGACCCTGGAGCTCTCCCAGAAGGCTTAGCAATCCAAGATGAGTAGAGAGAAGTCTGTTCCCTCTCCCTCCCCTTCAGCAGCCAACCACATTCCTAGTGTAGCTGCCAGCCTACATGCTGTCACCCCTGCCCTTCTACAGTCCCTCCTTCACACAACTGAGCTGATCTGTGTTGTGAAAACGGGGTGTGGGTCTCAAGGCTAAGTCATAAACAGGCCCTTTTGTTTCAGCATTGCTCGCATAGTTCACTGTCTCAGACCACCTCGTGCAGGGAGCTGGATGTTTATACACCCCTCCTGCCCACCCGTCAGTGGCTGGCAGCCACCATCCTTGTTTTGAAGTGGAGACTCCAAGAAGTGAATGTAGCCTGACATCTGCTAGATTCTGAGTCT
This sequence comes from Micronycteris hirsuta, assembly GCA_004026765.1. Lineage (NCBI taxonomy): Eukaryota > Metazoa > Chordata > Mammalia > Chiroptera > Phyllostomidae > Micronycteris > Micronycteris hirsuta. The sequence continues at coordinate 3,951 of PVJI01027369.1, forward strand.
CTTGTCCTTGACAGGCAGCAGAAGTCACTGTCTTGTCTCTATGACACCTAGTGGGCCTCCAAGGCCACTCCAGCTGCACCTGCTGGCTTCCCAACTCCTCCACATGACACTGTGATGGACCTGGATGGGGCAGGTCAATAGTCCTTGAGCAAAAACGACATCAGTGGCTTAGGCGACAGTACGGCATGGCCACCTGCCTCCATTACACACTTGACTCTGTGACTACAGTGGCCACTGCAGCTATGGCTGGCCCCACCTGGTTTATGTTCTGATTGTCTGCCACCCAGGTAAGGGAGCCGTGGGCTGGCTTGGGGACCATAGCTGGGCAGGTGAGGGGATCACTGGCCAGAATGGTCAGCCACGAACACAGAACAGCTCACTGCCCTCCACAGCTGGGGTCAGGTAAACCCTTCTGAAATTTGCAGATTTGTCTTGACACCAAGACCCCAGGTCTGGCCCCGGTCCTAACTGCCCTGGACAGTGCCTGACAGGCCTCTGAGAGCCTCCCTTGGGGAAGTATGTCACCCACAGAAGCTGTCTTCAAAGATCAGATCTCTTAAGTTACTTTAAAAAGCTTTTTTAAAAATAATTTTTTTAAAGTAAGAGATAGTCACTCTCATCACTCTGAAAAACTTTTGAGAATTTGCACTTTGAGATCTTCCTTTGCAGACTCTCATACTTGATGGGGACATAATTGTTTATTTCTGATGATATGTAGTTGTTGTTTTTAAAAAAGTGACTTTGGGAAATACAGAAAATAAAACCACCCATAATTCCATAATCCAGAAGGCGCACCATTTAGCACAGCCAATAAGAGCTTTCTGTGCACACACACATGGGCACACCCGCACAGCTTTCCTTAAAAATGGTACAGAGCCCTGTCTGACTTCCTCAGCAGCCTCTTTCCCTTCCAAATGCCTTGAACACCTTCCTTCAGTTTCCACAGTTACACTGGGTCCCACACCCGGGCTGGGTAGGGTTTCACCAACCCCCGTGTTGGACAAGAATGGTGTTCCCAGGGAGAGTCTGTGTAGCACATCTCGGCCTAGTTCCAGTACGGATGTGCATGCGCAGTGTGTGCAGGGCATTCAGGGCCCAGGAAAGCTCTCCAGTGCCCTGCATTTAAGGGGAAAGCGCACTCCACCTTCAGGCCTCGCAGGATGTCAGCGTCCTCCTCTCAGGCTTCTTCTCCTGAGGAAGGTGTTTCAAAATCCTTGAGACCATGGTGGGGGCGGGGGCACTGCTTTCTGGGAAGCAGAGGAGAGTCATGACACTGGTGGCTCTCAGGTGGGACCACAGGTGTTGCAGGCCGCTTTACACCCGATCCATGAGCACTGATTTGTGGAGAACTAACCCACACCCATTTCTCAGCACAGTCGGATATGGGCGGGACACCTCTGCATGGCTGCAGGCGACCAGGGGCAGTTCTCTCCCAAATCTAGTTTATGGCTTGCATGATGTGGCTGTGGCAATGCTCATTTGACCTCTAAAAACAAAGGGTTCTAACTGCTAGCCTACTCCCTCACCTAAAATGGTTAAGGAGAGGAATTAAGCCATTTAGCAAACCAGCAACCTGAACACTAAAAGCAGAAGCAACTGCTAATTGCTAGAGAAGCCATTTACTAAGAAATGTCTTATACAATCTTTCCAAAGCTAGAAATTTACTACTGAGCAGGAATGTTTTATTACTAGGACTAGATAAATAGGAAAGTTAGGAAGCTTTTAGCTGAAAATAGTAGATTTTAGTAAAAGGTTAAACAAAACAATAGATTCACATCTCAGAAAAATGTAAATAAAACCTTCCTGTCGCCTGATAGGTAGCCAAACATCTAAGCCCTGACGAATGTAGTTAATGGTTAAGAATGCCTTTGCCTATGTGACATTTTCTTTAAGTCTCAAAAGTACAAAGAGCAACCTCTGCATACATCTTTAACTCAGAGATATTTAAGACTTTGAAAATATATGTTTAGCCATTAACTAGGACCTAGAGTTTTGTAGTTTAATACTGTTTCCTGGCTAATAGATAGATCAGCAAACCTCCTTATCATACCATCCATTTGTTTAAGCCCAGGAAAAAATTAAGGTACTCTATAACTAGTTTTGTAAGTCAGCCTTTTCCTGCCATTAATAATTTGCAAGTATTTATCTGTTTTTTTCTACTGCTTGTAAAAAGAAAACCCTTTAAAAATTAAGAAAACCTTTTGGAGGGAGTCAGTCTGGCCCTCGAGGCTGGCTGGCCCGGCCAGGCCCCCAAGGCCTGGCCGTTTCTCTGCACCCCCAGAGAGCATCTGGAGTCGTCTCATTCGCCTTACTGTCCTTCCTTCGGGGAAACCGGAGAAGTGTGGGGGCCAGACCCCGCACACGGGCACTGTCCTCTGTGCCCTAGCCCACTTCTCTTTGGTTTTGCAGCTTTTTACCCAGGTGATGCCTTCTAATAAGGGCCCCCAAGATGCCTCAGATGCTGTGGTTGGTGATGGAAGGTCAGGACGCAGCAAACCCAAGCCCTTCCCACAGGTCAGCGTGGCACTGACAGCCGCTGGTCTTACTGGACAGTTAGGCTTGTGCTGTGGTCTCTCTCCTGTTGTCCTTTTAGGAAGCTCTCTATGGGCACCAGATGGACGTACTGATGTTCACCAATGGCCGCCTTGGTCTCAAGAGGCAAAGGAGAGACTGGGCTATCTCTTCTATCTACTTCCCAGAGAATGACTGAGGCCCATTCCCAAAAATGTGAGTCAGAAATGGCAAAGGGAAAACTCTGGTCTCATTCAAGGAGGCTGGCTTTAGAACAGATGGGGATTGTTTTTTGCAGGTTCTGTTCCTGTGTCATCTTCAGATCAAATCGAACAAGGATGAGAAAGTCCAGGTTTCCTACAGCATCATTGGCCCAGGCGCTGATCCACCTCTTTTTTCTTTATCCTCACCCAAGGACATTTTTGTCATTCCCTTTAGAGAGAGGGGAGGGGAGAGAGAAACATCGATGCGATGATTGGTTGCCTCCCATACATGTCCCAACCAGGGATCGAACTCTCAACCTAGGTACGTGCCTTGACTGGAATCGAACCCTCAACCTTTCAGTTACAGGACGATGTTCCAACCAACTGAGCATCTGGCCAAGGCTGACAAACCTCATTTTGGTATTTGTTAAAGAAGGGAAAGTCGGTGGCTGCAGGTGACGGCAACCCTGGACAGGGAGAAGCGATCCACGCTGTTGCAAGTGTCTCCTGCGTGGCTTCAGGGGGTTCTAGAACCAGGGGTGACTGCCTCACTTCCCAAACACTTCAGACAGCCACTGGTCTTGTGAAGTCATTCATGATACATTGTTACACCTCTTTCACTTTCCAGGGGCTGCACACGAAGGTAAGAGGGTGGAGGTGAGCAGGGCTGGGCGCGGATCTGAGCTGTGTGCTCATAGACAAACTCTGGGCCACACTGGGCATGAAGATTACATGGCAGGACAGCTTCTGAGCTCAGAGTAGACAGCAGCAGCTGAAAAATAAATGAAACTGAAAATTCTGCATGACAGGACATTTTGATGGACTGATTTCCTGTCCCCATTGCCTGCCAGTGGCAGCCACTGCTGTTTTCTCCCCCTTTTACTCCCTTTTCTGTCACCATGGCGGCTTTGTCCCCACAGCAAACCCCTGCTCACCAGCCATCACCAACCGTCACCTGATGACCAATGAGGGGCATAGCCACCTCAGGTCCATTCATGGATCAAACTCCAAAGTCTTGGTTTAAGTGACCAGGACTCCCTCCCCCCACCCAGCTCTCCCCTCTGGCTTGTGAGGCCAGTGTCCAGACAGGACTCCCCTGACACTGTCAGGGAAAGAGGGACAAAGGCCTGGGAGCAGTGGGACAAGTGGAGGGATGAGACCTGGGACGGCCACATGCCCTTCCCTCAGGTCCCTGATAGTTTCATGTTAATGAGGGACAGTGTTCCCACAGCTATAGCCATGTAAGAAGAGGCCCTAAATCTTTCCAAATGAGTGAATAAATGACACTGAAATTGCTACAGTGACGTGGTGGACTATACTGCTGAGTCACTTCACAGGCAGCACTAGCGTCTGCACCGTGAGTGGACTAAAACGGGAGCACATGGCACTTTAGACTTCTGTGCTAATTTTGTTGCCATGCTGGTTGTTAGCTGTTGAGATATCAACTCCCCTCCGCATTTCCCTGCAGGCACCACCAGGATGCAAGTCACAGCAATGGACACGGCCAATGACGAGAACTCCTACAACGCAGCCATGGCTCACATCACAGTGCCTCAGCACAGCACGCTCACCATCAACCAGCACACGGGCATCATCGCTGGGCTCACTTCAGGGCCGGACTGACGGGGTGGGTGGCAGGAGGGGCCGCTGGGCGGTGTGTTCCATGTATATTTGTCCCAGCTGGTGGGCACAGACACTGGCCAATCAGAGCTGACACCAGCCAATCAGAACAGACTCTTACTTAGAACATGCACCAACCAGTCAGAAGGGGCACCTGCTGCAGACTGGGTCCTGCTGGTGCCCACAGGCTGATGTGGAGCCCTGAGCAGAGTAAGCACTAAGGAATCACCAGAGCACAACAGAAATGTGCTCAGAAGACTGCCCTCTATGGCTAATTTTGGCCTCTCATAAAATTAGACCACATTCACTCCCAGAGACAGGGAGGGAGGAGGGCGGGAGCCAGTTTCTTTTGAACTGGGAGGTCGTTACTGCTGGACTTGTTACAGTTGGAAAGCCCTCCCCTCTCTGGATGAAGCCACCATTTGTGTCCTTTGATCCCAAGACGGACGTGCCAGGACACAGACAGAGAATGGCAGGGGGTTGTGCCCTTATTCCCAGTGACAGCTGTGAAGGCATGTCTGGTCCTGAGCAGTAAACCCAGCACTGCCCCTAAGGTGACAGGCGGATGTCAGGGTCTCACCTGGGGCTGTCGGGCATTCCAGCTGGACTCTACTAAAGAGTGTACAGGCCTGACGCAGGACGGAGAAATTTGCTCCCCTTGGAAATACAGTCAGAGGGGCTGTGACAGGAAGGTGGGGCGGGGGTGGTGGCTGCAGAAGACACTCCAGGTCTGACTTCCGGCTCCCGGCCCTGCGGCTGCAGTCCGGGCCTGAGGGTCTGCAGACTTGGCACAGCCACTGACCACTGCTGCCTCCTCCTCCTGCCAGCAGTGCACCTGGGATCAGGGCTGTGAGGTGTTTGGCCCCTGCAGGCAGGATCGGTGCTCCTTGTCTGACTGGACTCTGGGTCTTGGGGTGGATGAAACTGACGGTCAGCTAGGAGCCTGTGAGGAGCCACTGAGCCCCTGACCCCCGGCTCTCAGCCCTGCTCCTGCCAACACCCCTGACTGTGGTTTGTCTCCACCAAGCATCTCACTTGGGTGTCTTGGTATTTTTTTTTCTTTGTAAGTGTCACTTGTATAACTCTAAATGCCCATGGTTACAGCTTCGGACTTGAAAGAGAAAAAATAATGCAGTTTGAAAAAAGATTAACCATATTTGCTGTAAAGCGAGTTCCAACAAATTTCCATTGAATGGAATTATATAAGGTATGTTACTTGCTCTCATTGCTAATAATCTAGAAATCAGGAACAGAGGGTAGCTAGAAAGTCCTTTTATTTAGATGTTATAAAGAACACTTCTAAATAACCCCCCGAAATAAATCATAATTGGAGTTAGAAATAACTTAAACTGAGTGATAATAAAAATACGGCATAGGAAAGCCAGATCATTCAGGTTCCACAAATGATCCAGGTCAGTGGTTTTCCCCCAGGGGGACATTAGGTAAAGCAGGGACACATTTTAGATTGCCTTGAGGGTGGATGTGAGGGAGGGTGTTACTGGCCAGCAGTGAATAGAGGTAATGGATGCTAATAAGCACCTAAAATGTGGAAAAATTCCCCAGGAGAAAGAATTTCATGGCCCAAAATGTCAGCAGTACTGCTACCGGGAAGACCCAAGTTGGGGAGTTACGGAGCTTCCCCTCCTCGGTTCTTGTCCTGCTCAAAAGAATGGATTCAGGCAAGGGACAACAAGCACAGTGAAAGTGAGGTAGCGGGTTTATTCGTGAAATGCACTTGACAGGAACCTGCGAGCTTGCACCCAGTTAGTCTGAGTGCCCAGCCTGCTGGGGTTTCAGGGCTTTCCTGTTTGCAGCAAGCCTCCAGGCTTTCCCTCCTCGCCCTTCTCCCGACCTTGGGATTAACATACAGTCTCAAAGGCTTCCTTTCCCAGATGGAGAAAACAATATGAAGAATTTCAAAGGATCCCCTCCAGCTGCTGGTGCACTCATCCCAGTCTTTCTTGTGACCTTGGAACCTCTGACAATCTTACCTGACCCCTCCACCCCCCGGCCCCCCGCCCTGCTCAGGACTGCTGAATCGCTGGGTGGGACCTGTCCCCCCCACCCACCCGCGTTCCCTCCCCGCCTTGGTTTGCTGTCTATCCTGCTTAGCAGTGCTGAGAATGAGAAGCCCTGCTCTGCCTGCAACTCAATGAAGAGTCCACCAGGATGGAAATCGCACGTCCCTTTGCTCCCTAGATCTGAAACAATGCCTCTCTCTTTGCACAGACAGCATATACACTGAGACCTAAAGAACAACAACAACAACAACAACAACAACAACAACAAAAGCTCGCCATCTTGCAAAGATTGGCGTGTGTCCTAGGCTGAGAAGACACCCTAAAAAGCCAGGAGGCGAAAAGGTCTGACACCTTAGGAGACTGAACCACACTGTGATACGTCACGGTGCACATCTGAGGGTCACTGCTTTTTTCCATTGCCCGTACATCACTCATTAATAGCTGTTCTATAATGTAACTAGAATCAATAATCTTAGTCTTTTAGTTCCCAGAATTCACCATCTAAAATTTCCCTTTTGAAAATGTGGACATTTGCCATATTATAAATTCCTTAGATTACCTACAACGGGCACATTTTCACTTACAAGATACTTCTGATTTCTGAGTACTCGAACACCATGCATCAAGGCCCAAGTCATTTTAAATGCTTAGAATGCTGTTACTACTTTATTTAGTCACTAATGAACTTATAACTAACAAAAAGAAGTTTTCTAACTCTTTACATTGTCTTCTTTCTTCATGATTTCTGTCAAGCTTTAGCTATTTTTATGTTATATATAACTAAAATAATGTGATAATTATTATTACATGATAGCTTACCTTGAAACTCATTAGAGTCCATTTTTACATTATTACAAATAATAGAATTAAGTAATGTGTGGGAGAAATTACATGTATAATTACATATCCTTTATATACAAAAGAGTACTTAAAGATATAATTTTTTAAAAAGACCCAATAGCAACAAAACAGGTAAAATGCCTGGGATTAAACTTAACAAGAACGTGCAAGATCCATATGAACCAATTCATAACATGCCACCCAATAAAAGACTTCTGAACAGCACCAACTGGGGTGCTTAGTGGCTTGGGCGCAGTGCCGCAGACCTAAAGGTCACCGGCTCAATTACTGGTCCAGACATGTGCCTGAGTTGAGGGTTTGGTCCCCAGTTGTAGGCGTGAGACATGCAACTAATACATGTTTCTCTTTCTCTCTCTCTCTTTCCCCCTCCCATCCTCTCTCTCTCAAAATAAATAAAATCTTTTTTTCAAAAAGACATTTGAACAACAGGAAAGTAACAGCATGCTCTTGGATAGAAAAATATATAATGATCTCAATTTCCAACAGTTACCTATAAATGTGATATGATCTAGGTTAAAATATCAGGAAAAAAATTTTTAATCCTCACCTGAGGACAAGCTTATTGATTTCAGAGAGAAGGGAAGGGAGGGAGAGAGACATCGAAGGGCTGCCTCTCCTGCGTGTCCCCACTGGGGACGAAACCCGAAACCCAGGCACCTGCCCTGACTAGAGTTCAAACTACAACCTTTCGGTTTATGGGAGTCTCATGGGAGAAGCTCAGGTCTCCTTGCCGACGCAGTAAAGAATTATAGACCAGCCAGTCTATTAGTGAGCAAGCAGGGTTTACTAGTGATATGTTCTCATGGAAGAGAATCGACCTTGCCGAGATGGGGGTGAAAGGCGTAGATTCCGGGCAGGGCAAGATCAGGGCGACAACAGGCCAGGGCAAGGGTGGCAAGAGCCTCGGGTCCTTGGTCCTGAGGACTATGCGGTTGGCAGGATGGGGGTGAAGAAGTTACATATTGATTGGTGGGTAAAGGTGGTGCCAGCGTCCACAGGGGACGTGACTATCCAAACGTAGGTATGTGCGGGGCTCTGTTAGCCCGAATCCTTATCTCACTCCAGACCCCAATTGTTCATCTTGTTGTAAAACAGATATATGACAGGAGCCAGTTAAAGCTGGGACAGTCACCCAAAGTTATGTATGGGCTCTTTCTGTAAACATTAGGTACTCCCTCATAAAACAGACGGTGACCAGAGGTAGGCAAATACCAAAGTTGTTTTGTGGGCTTTTTCTTAGGGCACTGTGGACCCCCTCCCACCTACCAACCAGACCTTGGAATTAACACACAGTTTCAAAGGTTTTCTTTCCCAGACAGTGGGAATGGTATATAGAATTTCAAGGACTCCCTTCTCCTGTGCTACCATGGTGTTTCTGGTGATGTTCCGAACACCTGACACTATTATCAGATCAGGCTCAGGACGGCTGAGTCAGTGGGTGAGACATGTCTCCCTCCTCCTTGTCTTGGTTTACTATCTATCCTACCTAACAGGACAATGCTCCAACCAACTGAGCCACATTGGCCAGGGCTCAGCAAGATTTTTTAAAGTAAAACAAGATCAATTTAAGTTCACCTGTTAAAATAAGGAAGAATTAAAAGGCGCATTGTATTATGAAAATTCAGTAAGTAAAAAAGTGGAGTAGATAAATTGATGGAAAAGGATAGAAGGTCCATTAATACATGCACATCCACATGGAAATTGTGTTTTGTTTAATTTTTTAGATTTATTAATTTTTTTATTTGAAACATCTATTGTTGCCAACTGGGGACCTGGCCCACAACCTGTCACAGGTAATCAGGTTCTTTGTGATTGCAGACAAAGAATTCAACTGAACACAGTTTATAGCAGACAGAGAGAGCAGATTTATTAAGCGATAGTACACTCCACAGAACATGGGAGTGGGCTGACTTGGAGCAGATTGATCTCAGGGACTGGAGGGATTCTATTCTTATAGGACGATATTTCTTGGCTAGTTTTGGCCAGGTTTTATTGCCTATGTACAAGTAATTATGCTATTTTAAAGCTACTGAGCATGTGGTCTCCCGTGATCTTCCTTGATTGACCACCAGGGAAGGGGGCCCCACAATGCTGATTTATTATAATGCTATTATAATGAAGCAGGGGTCTAGAGGGAATTCATGCATCTCACCATGGAAAATGTAGCCCTAATGTTTCATGTCTGAGGGAGAAAAGACTTCCATGGAACATGGGATGGCAAGCAGGACCCACGTGTGTGACAGCGGAATTTCCTGTGGGAAATCAGGATAATCTATTTCTTAGATTTAAAACTTGCTCTTGCTAAAAATTTCTCCCCCTCTGTATCAAAAGAACTTATGCTAATGCATGCCTAGCTTCCTCAGACCAGTGTTGACAGTCTCTTTCCATTTGCATATCTATCCTTTTGATGCACAATCTTGGCAGTCTACCACCTAATGCAAATCTACAATCTATGCATAGTTAATGAAGACCATTCTGATGTAATGTCCCCTAGAACAGCAATAAAAAGCCGGTAGACTCCACGCTCGGAGCATCTCTCAGAATGATAAGGGAGAGGTCGAGTGGTCCCGGAATTTCTAGTCCAGTATACTCCGTGTGAATTTATTTACATGCCTGCCGTGGCGTACAAATTCTGCATGCCAGAATTCGAGATAGGGGTCATGTAACATCTTCTGCGCAGGTGCATTCATGACTCACCATGATTCAGTGCTTTTAGAACAGAGTCTCTGTCCTGCATCAATGTCCTTTATCTTAGCTCTGGAGCACCTCCGGAGTTTTCTCCTGACTCTCTCCTGCCTCAAATCCAGGTATGTGCTCTGACTGGGAATGGAACTGGCAACCTTTTGGTTGGCAGGGGGACGCCAGCCCACAAAACCACACCAGTCAGAACCTTTGCTTTAGTCTTGCATGTGGCTTGACCAGGGATCAAACCTGCAACCTTCTTTCCAACCCCCCCAAATCCTGTAGAGATATAAAAAACTTCACATGAGCCCTGGCTGCTGTGGATCAGTAGACTGAGCCCTGGCTTGCAAACCAAACAGTCACAGTGGGATTCCCAGTCAGAGCTCATGGCTGGGTTGCAGGCCAGATTCCCAATTTGGGGTGTGTGAGAGGCAATTGATCAATGTATCTCTTACACACATCAACATATCAATGTTTCTCTCCCCCTCTTTCTCCCTTCCCTCCCCTTCTGTCTCTAAAAATAAATAAATAAAATCTTTAAAAAATAAACTTAACATGAGCAGCAAAATTGGATTCAACATTTAGGGACGATTCACTATACCCAATGTTTCCTTCTGATGTGCCCCAGGATCTTTTCCCAACGTGAACATCAGATGGCAGAAGAGAGGCGCACTTGGAACAGTTTTTCAGTGATCATGTACTGTAAAGCAAGTTTCAACAAACTTTAAAAAATTGAAATTATGTAAAGCACATTGTTGGCACTAATTGCAATTTATCTAGAAAGCAGTAACAAAAGGTCAGTAAAAAGTCCTTATTTTTAAAAGTGATGAAATGCACATCTAAATAACATTGGATTCCACATTCCTAGATGATCCACTATATCCACAACTTTTTCTGGGGACCTGCACTGCGTTATTCCCAATTGAACACCAGATGGCAGCAGAGAAGCACATTGGTACCTATGAAGCAAGTTTCAACAAACCTCAAAGGATTGAAATGATATAAAGTAACGTTTCTTGCTCTCATTGCAGTTGATCTAGAATTCAGTAACAAAAGGTAACTGGAAAGTCCTTATATTTAGAAGTTATGAGATGCACTTCTGATTAACCCCCAAATAAGTCACTATTGCAGTGGGAAAATAATTTGAACTGAAAGGCACTACATACCAAAAGCTACAGGAAGACGTACCATCTTCAGTGCACACAGTAGGAACAGACTGAAGTTGGTGCTTCAATGGTTCTGAACCCGTACAAAGAACCCTGTGTACTGAGTCCAATCCAGAGAAAGTAGCAGAAAGGAAATGTGCACATACAGATGTCTGGGAGGGTGTATACTTAAAGTGGTAGCAGTTAATATTCCTTGGGGTAGGATTTTCAATAAACTTCATTTTTCTGTATAGTTTAAGTAAGCTGCAATAAACAAAGCCATTTTCACTTTAGGAAAAAAGTACCAGAGAAAAACATGGAATAGTTCTATAGAATTATAAATAATTCTATATAGAATATTTGTAATAATTGAATTATAATAGTCTAGACTATTGTGGGGACACCAGAAGCCTTTTCTTTACTCATCCAGCCGGGTCTCTTGACAATCAGGAGGGAAAAAATTCTAAATGTTTAGCCCAAAATGGCTCCTTTTCTTATTTGCACTTCGTATGCATTACAGCAGTTCTGATAGAAGAAACTCCTAACCTTTTCATCTCTAAAAGTGATGTGAGCCTGGGTCTGCCATTTACAAGCTACATTCTTTTGGACATGGAAGAAGCCTCCAAAGGTCTTTGCTTTGTCACTTGTAACATTTATCATTTTTATAGCTTACAACACTTACCCCTGAAGTGCCTGGACTTCAGACTTGGCTTTACCTCTGAGAGCCTGTGAGGCTGGCCCTGGCAATGCTCAGCGAACTGGGATCAGAAGTCATGTGCTCCCAAAGCTGGTACGCAGTCTAGGTGATGTGCTCACGAGAAGTGGTCCCACAGGAATGGCTCACTTACATAGAGACCTCACACTTGTACCCCACAAAGAGTCTGAGCACCCTTTTCTGCTCCTCACAGACCTGCTGCAGCTGCTTCCTGGCCCCGCTTTCTTCAAATACCACCCCCCACCCCGCATCCACCACCACTCACCCCATTTTCCATGGACTGGCCTTACCCTGGACATTTCATTTCAACCTGACAGTTGGTTTGACACTAAGGGCCGGGTGAGTGTGGGCCTACAGACAGGGTCCCTGACCCTAAACCTAACCCTGAGCCTAGCCTACTATTTACACAACACTCTTTGGATGAAACCACCCTTTTGTATGACAGATGATGGTTCTATTCTTTTGTCCCTCGATCTCTCCAGTTCTGTGTTACTGTAAAGTATCAACTGTTCATCCACCCTCACAATTTGTCTTGGAAACAGACACAGAATTTCCTTATGTTTCCAAGAAAATCCCACATGGAAATGCTGTCAAGAATGGTGGTTGGGTTTTTTTCAGCTTCACTGGTGTGGAACCCAAATGCCAAAACCATTACTGTAACCATCCTGGTGCAAATGATTTTTGACAACTGATCTGGGTACTTTGAGTACGTGGCCTGTCTCCCTTGTGGCCTCACATGGTCTGTCCTCAGTGAACATCTGGTCCTGATGGCTCTCCACTGCACCTGGTCTGTGTTCACCCCTGGGGCATCTTTGAGTGACAAACCTCCTGCACGAACTTCTGCAAACCACTCCTGACACGTTCGATCTGTCACAACTCCTGGTACACGCCACAAATCTCTTTTCTTCTGTTTACTGGCATTTGCACCCTTCTCAAAATAACAAAGCCTAATGTACCAAAAATATTACTTATGTTCATCCACCTTCAATATGAAAATGACCACATAAAACCTCAATAGTTCTGATGAGTTTTTCTTAACTCACGCTGATAAGACATTTGTCATGATACAGCATAACAAAATGGTTTCGAATGAAGTTAAAGACAAGTACGTGAACCAGAGCCATGTGATGGGGGTGGGGAGATGGGGGTGAAGGCAGGGGAGGTCGGGGCTAAAATAACTGTTTGGCCATCTGGGTAGAAAGAAGGCTTCACCCAGAGTCACAGCAGTGATATCACGTACACTATGTGTTTTGCTCTCATAGCACTTAAGCTGGAATTCATTGAAAGTGGGTGACTGGAAAGTTCTGCCATTCGGTACTTATGAAATAGATTCATAAATAGACCCAAAACGAACCACTATTTGAGTTACAAAATAATTTGAGCTCAATGATTCTAAAAACACTACATACCAAAACTTGAGAAAGAAATCTTCACCCTTAAATGCACATGTTAGAAACAGAAGTGGAAATGTACAAGTTCTGCACCCGTACGAGGAACCTAACACAGTAAATGAAGACCAGGCACCATGGAGGAAACGAGCCCGCGGACATGTCCGGAGGGGCACATACATAAAATGATAGCACTTTTTTTTTTTACCTCTGGCGGAAAACTTTGAATAAATTTTACTGTTCTCATTGTTTAAGGAAGCTGCAACAGACAAAGCCATTTACAAACAATTTTCAAGCACACTTGGAACTTTTAAAAACCTGACTTTATTATGCTACAAAGCCAGTTCCAATAAATTTCACATTAGACACACTTAGTCCTCCCTCTGCCCTTGATCTGGAAACCACTCACAAGGTACCAGAACAGTCCTTACACTTAGACATTTTCAAATGCACTTGGAAATACCACTGCCATCAAAACTCACTGATATTCGGACTTCCTAAGATGGCGGCATAGGTGAATGCACCGTACCGCTTCGCACAACCAAACAAGGGGAAAAAAAAGAAATCTATACATCCAAACGCAGCCAAATCTGACAGAAAATCATATTGAGAGGAAGTCCGACAACCAAGGAATTAAAGAAGATACATTCATCAAGTTTGGTGAACCAGAAGGAGCAGAGCGAAGG
>PVJI01027370.1:0-17783 GCA_004026765.1 Micronycteris hirsuta
AACTGCTATAAAGGACACATGGACAAAACCAAGGGGGAGGGGGGAAGCAAGGGAGGGAGGTGGGTTTGCCTGGGGTGGGGTGGGGGGAGGGTAAATGCGGACAACTGTAATTGAACAACAATAAAATAATTTAAAAAAAAAAGAAAAAAAAAGAAAAAAAACATAGATCAATGGCACAGAATAGAGACCCTAGAAATAAACCCATGTCTCTGTGGTAAATTAATATTCAACAAAGGGGACAGGAGCATAAATGGAGTAAAAATAATCCCTTCAACAAATGGTGTTGGGAAATCTGGGCAACTACATGCAAAAAAAAAATGAAACTCAACCACCAACTTACACCATACACAAAAATAAACTCAAGATGGATAAAAGACTTAAATATAAGTCATGACACCATAAAAGTCTTAGAGGAGAACATAGGCAGGAAAATGTCGGATATTCCATGCAGCAATATTTTCACCGATATGTCCCCTATACCAAGGAACATAGGAAAGAATAAACAAATAGGACTTCATCAAAATAAAAAGTTACTGTACGGCTAAAGAAAACATCAATAAGATGCAAAGGGAACCAGCCATGTGGGAATATATATTTGCCAATGATACCTCAGACAAAGGTTTGATCTATAAACTATATAAAGAACTCGCATCATTCCACTCCAAGAAGACAGACAATCCAATGAAAAAAATGGGCAAAGGATCTGAACAGACACTTCTCCAAGGAGGACATACAGAGCTCTCAGAGACAAAGGAAAGGATGCTCAGGATCACTTGCCATGAGAGAGATTCAAATTAAAACCACAATGAGATACCACTTCACACTGGTCAGAATAGCCATCATAAACAGATCAACAAACAACAAGTGCTGGCAAGGAGAAATTGGAACCTTAGTGCACTGTTGGTGGAAATGCAGACTGTTACAGGCACTGTAGAAAACAGTATGGAATTTCCTCAATAAACTAAAGATGGAAGTGCCTTTTGACCTGGCAATTCCACTGCTGGGATTATATCCTAAGAATCCTGAAACACTAATTCAAAACAACCTATGCACCCTAATGTATTATGCTAAGTGAAATAAGCCAGGTGGTGAAAGACAAATACTATATGATCTCACCTATAAATGGAACCTAATCAACAAAACAAACAAGGAAGCAAAATAAAAAACCAGAGACATGGAAATACATAACAAACTGACAGTACCACACAGAAGTGTGATAGGGATAATGGGGGAAAGGGAAATATCATTAAGCAACATCTATAAAGGACCCATGGACAAAGCCTAAGAGGGGTAAGACTGAGGGTGGTAGGTGGGGGGGGGGCACAGGAAAGTAGTGGTAGGAAAATGGAGACAACTGTACTTGAACAACAATAAAACTTTCAAGAAAATAGGGTTTTTTTCTAATTAGAATGCTCTCTTACTATAAAATATTTTACCTGATCTTTAATGGAAATGTTTAAGCAGTGGCTAGAGGACAACTTTTAGAAATGTTATGCTGGACATCCCTAGTACTGTGATAATTGGAATGGGGTGTTTAGTAGGTAGAACTATCCCACCTTGACATTCTCTGTTTTTACAAGGGGTTGTTTGAGTGGGGTGTAGCTCCTCCTTTTAAGTAGAAAGTTGGTGCTCTTATCAGATATGCTCTAAATGTCTTTGAATGGCAACTGGTCCTTATCTTCTCTCTCCCCAGGTGTCACCACTGTTCTCACTATGACCACCCTGAGTATCAGTGCCAGAAACTCCTTACCTAAAGTGGCATACGCGACGGCCATGGATTGGTTCATAGCCGTCTGTTATGCCTTTGTATTTTCTGCGCTGATTGAATTTGCCACTGTCAACTACTTCACCAAGCGGAGTTGGGCTTGGGAAGGAAAGAAGGTGCCAGAGGCCCTGGAGATGAAGGTAAGATACAGCAAGGGTGGGTGCTGGGAAGCACTCCCTGAGAGAACTGTATTGGAACCAGAAGTGGGCAGCTTGCAGCCTGTGGGACCTGGCCAGGGCTGTGTGCTATTCACTGGGGTCATCAATCCAGTTCTCAACTGGAATGCTTCTTGGCAATGTGTAATGTTTGCTGGGGGCTAAGAAAAGAGGGTGAAGACCAAACCTAAGTGTGACACTGCTAGCATCAAAGGGAACCCTTTGTACTTACAAAGTCATCCAGAAGAGTGAAGTCTATTTTCAACCAACAGAACAATCTCTAGGGCTACCTCTGCCCCTCACCTTCCAGTATGTTTCCATTACAGTCAAACGAAAGTGATCATCATTTCTTCTGTGTCTTTGTTTATTTCCTACTCTCTATCTGGAATGTCCTTTTCTTCCCTGCCTGGTAAAGACCTGCTCATTCTTTAAGACCCAGAGGAAAAGCTATTTTCTTCATAGAGCCTATCCAGAATCATCCAGATAGCTTTAGCTTTTCTTGAGTGATGGGGAGGGAGAGTGTTCTTGATATTAAAAGCATATTTGTATTAGAGTTATTTGCTTCCTCCCTAGACTGAACAGAGAGCAGAGGCTTGTCTGCATCATCTTTCTAATTAGCCAGTGTCCTCGCACAGCATCTTACTCATAGTAAAAACTGAACAACTGTTATTTGGGTCGGTGGATGGATGGGAAGGGAGAAAAAAAAACAATAAACCAACTGGAATTGGTAGGAATAAAACATGAATATAGTGAAATAAAAATTTGTGTCCTTGGCTGATGTAAAAGAGTTCAGAACTCTAGATCTAGATGAAGACTATTCAAAGACACTAAACAAAACCTGGCAGATGCGGTCACAAAACCATTTCATGAAGAATCATGGAGAAGAGAAAAGATAATGAAGATTTTGTTCAAACAGGAGGAAAAGATATATATTCCATAGAATACATACCGGTGAGTTGGCAAAATTTTAAAACAGATTTTAATTGTTTATTTAGATAAAATTTAACTTCTTCCTATAAATTATGAAGAAATAAGCATGTTTCTACTGCCTCCATCTACTCTAACATAGTATTTTTGGTTGGTTTTATTATTATACTTAAACTAGTTGTTACCTTTGTGTCTTTAAAATATTTACTCACCTAATACTTGATTTATCAGGTATGAACAGGGTCTATTGGTCTATCACTTACTACAAAGATATGAGGAAATTAGTATACTTGTCCTATCGTTTTAAAATATATTTTATTGACACCTGGCTGGTGTAGCTCAGTGGATTGAGTGCGGGCTGGGAATCAAGCAGTCCCGGTTCGATTCCCAGTTGGGGCACATGCCTTTGTTGCAGGCCAGGTCCCCAGTGAGGGCCATGTGAGAGGCAACCACACATTGCTCTTTCTCCCTCCCTTTTCCTCTCTCTAAAAATAAATAAATAAATAAAATCTTTAAAAAAATAAAATATATTTTATTTACTATGCTATTATAGTTTTCACATTTTTTCTCCCCTTTATTCCCCTCCATGCTGTAACCCCCTCCCACCAGCATTCCTTCACCTTAGTTCATGTCCATGGTCATACATATAAGTTCTTTGGCTTCTCCATTTCCCATACTGTTATTAACCTCCTCCTGTCTATTTTGTACCTACCATTTATGTTTCTTATTCCCTATACCTTTTTCCCCATTCTCAGACTCCCCCCCCCACTGATAACCCTCCATATGATCTCCATTTCTTTGATTCTGTTCCTATTCTAGTTGTTTGTTTTTGTTTTTATTTTTTTAGGTTCACTTGTTGATAGTTGATGTGGATTCCGGCCCGCGAAATCCGTGGGGGGACCGTAGCCGATGCGTGTATGAATCTCATACCGAGACACGCGGGGAAAGAGAGACCGGGGCCACGTGGCTGATTCCTCCCATCTCAGGAAAAAGCCCTGTCGCTTGCCCAGCCAGGATTTTTATCAGGGGTATTAGCACATATTTACATTGGATTGATTATACATGGGATTAAGCAGAACAGGGGCAAGATTGCTCATTAGCAGGGCATCAGGATGTAAATTCAGGTCCGGTAGCAGACAGGACCAGGTTAAAGTAATATGCAGGGGTCAGCAAGCCAGAACTTTTTAAGATACATCTTTGCCAAATTCCTATTAGAGAGTTCCCATTCCACAGACATGATCCACACTTGCTCACACAGGAATCACACGGAGCTGTGCTCAAAACGTGTAAATTCTCAGGACTGCGTGTTTACACGCGTGTGGAAATCACTGCCACAGATAGTTGTGAATTTGTGGTCATTTTCCTGTTCATATTTTTGATCTTCTTTTTCTTAGATAAGTCACTTTTACATTTCATATAATAAGGGCTTGGTGATGATGAACTCCTTTAACTTGACCTTATCTGGGAAGCACTTTATGTGCCCTTCCTTTCTAAATGAGAGCTTTGCTGGTTAGAGTAATCTTGGATGTAGGTCCTTGCCTTTCATGACTTGGAATACTTCTTTCCAGCCCCTTCTTGCCTGTAAGGTTTCTTTTGAGAAATCAGCTCCTAGTCTTATGGGAACTCCTTTGTAGGTAACTGTCTCCTTTGCTCTTGCTGCTTTTAAGATTCTCTCCTTGTCTTTAATCTTGGATAACGTAATTATGATGTGCCTTGGTGTGTCCTTCCTTGGGTCCAACTTCTTTGGGACTCTCTGAGCTTCCTGGGCTTCCTGGAAGTCTATTTCCTTTGCCAGATTGGGGAAATTCTCCATCATTATTTTTCAAATAAGTTTTCAATTTCTTGCTCTTCCTCTTCTCCTTCTGGCACCTGTATGATTTGGATGTTGGAACATTTAAAGTTGTCCCAGAGGTTCCTAAGCCTCCCCTTATTTTTTTGAATTATTTCTTCCTTCTGTTCTGGTTGAATGCTTATTTATTCCTTCTGGCCCAAACTGTTGATTTGAGTCCTGTTTTCCTTCCTGTCACTGTTGGTTCCCTATATATTTTCCTTTATTTCACTTTGTGTAGCCTTCATTTCTTCCTTTATTTTGTGACCATACTCAACCATTTCTGTGAGCACCCTGATTACCAGTGTTTTGAACTGTGCATCTAATAGGTTGGCTATCTCTTCATTGTTTAGTTGTATTTTTTTCTGGAGCTTTGATCTGTTCCTTCATTTGGGCCATATTTCTTTGTCTCAGTGTGCATATTACATAATAAGGGGCATAACTTTGGGTATTTGCCAGGGCAAGGCAACCCATGTTGCTGGGTTGTGGCACTGTATGTGGGGGAGGGCTCTGGGAGGGAACAATGCCACTTGCTCAGCTCTTTTCTGTGTTTCAGTCACTTCCCCTGCTACCCACAGGCAAATTGGTCTCTTCTGGTGCTGATTCCCAGGTGGATGGTTTTGTGTACATTCTAGGACCCTACTGTTCTCTCCAACGAACTCGCCTATGAGGCTGGGAATTACTTCTGCCATCTCAATCCCCACAGATTTTTTCAGTCAGAGGTTTGAGGCTTTATTTCCCTGCACTGGAAACCTGGGTTGCATGGTCTGTCTTGGTCTTCAGTTGTTCCTCCCGGTTTATCTGCACACAAATGTGGGACTGCTCATTCCACCAGCTGCCACCTCACCCACCCCCGTCCTCCAGCTGCCACCTTGTTGCAAGTCCTCTTAGCCCCCGCTGCCCATTTCTGTCCCTTCTACCAGTCTGGATGAATGTTTCTTCTTAACTCCTTGGTTGTCAGACTTCCATACAGTTCGATTTTTCTGGCAGTAGTGGTTGTTTTTTGTTTTTAAATTTCTTGTAGTCCTTCTTTTGGTTGTGCGAGGAGGCAGAGTATATCTACCTATGCCTCCATCTTGGCCAGAAGTCTACTCATCCTATCTTTTACTTTGTCTTCCTACCAGTCCCTGTCATGTCCCAAATTTCGTTTGCTTTACTACCATTTCAGAATTGTCAAGTTTCATATCATTTGCATGCTATTGTGCAGCTATAAATTCTTATAGTTAATTAATCATACATTAAAATGAATTCTCTTCTCAAAATAGTCCTTTTATTAATTTTTTCATTCATTGCTTAGTTAACTTAGCTCATGGGAACCATATTTCCTACTATCTTACATGTATAAAATTATCTGTCAGTTATGTGTACAACTGGATTATAATTGGGCTGTTTTACAATTCAGGGGTCACAGTCTCTTTCTCTGATATCCATGTAGCCATTGATTGTTATACCAAGTTCTAGAAATAAACATGGCTATGAAGAAATGTCAAACCAGCCTGAGAATCTTGCACATAAGATGGAACTTAATTTTATGGCCTAGAAGCCAATATGCATGTTTGTTTTATTTACAAATTTCAGTTACTTGACAAGGATATATCTTGTTCCATGTATATGAATTTTTCCTACTATAGCATGTTAACATTTAAGTCAATAGATTTATAGCTGTCTTTGTTTTAGGAAACCTTACCTAAAACATATCTTTGTTCTGTTCTTTTTCTATAAGCATAAATTTTATATATCATAGAAATTTTTCTTTTATATCTACCATTTTTCTAATAATATTTAGCTGTTATTTTCCATTTCATTCCACACCTATGAACAATTTTTACTGTCTATTCATGTTCATTTCCATGGTAGTGTTCCTTTTCTTTTTATGTATTTATTTATTCATTTATTATTTTTATTCTTTACATTCAAAATGAATTTTTATTAGTTTCGGGTATACAGCACAGCAATTAGACAATCATATGCTTTAAGAAGCATTCTCTTGTGGAACCTAATCAACAAAACAAACAAGCAAGCAACATATAACCAGAGACATTGAAATAAAGAACAAACTGACAGTAACCAGAGGGGAGGTGGGAGTGGATAATGGGTATAAGAATGGAAGGGTCATCAAGGAACATATATAAAGGACACATGGGCAAAGCCAAGGGGCATAAGATTGAGGGTGGTAGGTGGGGGTGGGTGAAAGTGTTGGCAGGAAAATGGAGACAGCTGTACTTGAACAACAACAACAAAAAATGACAACATCCAACACAAAAAAATAAAATAAAAATAATTCCCTTGATATTTCCAGGACCCCCTGGCACAATACATATAGTTATAACAATATTATCGACTGTACACCCTATGCATCCCTGTGACTATTCTGAAACTACCAATCTGTGCTTCTCAATCCCTTAACCTTTTTATTTATTTATTTATTTATTTATTTATTTATTTATTTATGTATGTATGTAGTTATTTATTTTTATTTATTGTTGTTCAAGTACAGTTGTCTCCATTTTCACCCTACCATGATCCCCCACCCCACCCATCCCCATCTCCCACCCTTGAACCACCCCCCTTTGGCTTTGTCCATGTGTCCTTTATACATGTTCCTTGATGGTGCTTCCCCTATTTTCTCTCATTCCCCTACCCTCTGGTTACTGTCAGTTTGTTCTTTATTTCAATGCCTCTGGTTATATTTTACTTGCTTATTTGTTTTGTTGATTAGGTTCTACCAATAACCAAGTGCTGGAAGCAACCTAAGTACCCACCAATAAATCAGTGGATAAAAAACTATGGTACATTTACACAGTGTAATACTATGGAGTAGAAAGAAGGAAGTAGCTACTATTTTCATGACAGCATGGATGGAACTGGAGAGCATTATGCTAAGTGAAATAAGTCAGACAATGAAAGACAAATACCATATGATCTCACTTTTACCTTTTTCACCCAGTCTTCCAATACTCCTCTTATCTGGGAACCCTCAGTCTGTTCTCTGTATATGAGTCTGTTTCTGGTTTGTTTGTTTTTTTTAATTTAATTTGTTTTTTAGATTCCAAAAATAAGTGGAATCATGTAATATTTGTCTTTCACTGACAGGTCCATCCATGCTAACACAAATGGTAAGATTTTATTCTTTTTCTGGCCAAGTAACATTCTATTGTATAAATATACCACTGATTTTATATCTACTCATCTACTAATGGACACTGGAGTTGCTTCCATATCTTGGCTATTTTAAATAACACTGCAATGAACACAGGGGTGCACATAGTCTTTTGGATTAGTGTTTTGGGTTTCTTTGAATATATACCCAGAAGTAGAATTTCTGGGTCATGAAGCAGTTCCATTTTTAAATTTTTGAGGAACCTATGTACTATTTTCCATAGTGGCTGCACAATCTGCATTCCCAACAACAGTTATGGGGGTTCCCTTTTCTCCACATCCTTGCCAGCACTTGTTTATGATTTATTGATAATAGCCATTCTGACAGGTATGAAGTAATATCTCATTGTGGTTTTAATTTGGATTCCTCAGACAATTAGAGATGTTGAACATTTCATATGTCTGTTGTCCATCTGTATGTTCTCTTTGGAGAAGTGTCTATTCAGCTCCTCAGCCCATTTTTAAATTGGATTTGTTTGTGCTTTGGTTATCATGTTATATGAGTTCTTTATAAATTTTGGATATTAACCCTGTATCAGACATCTCATTAGCAAATGTGTTCTCCCATTCATTGGGTTGTATTTTGGTTTTGTTGATGGTTTCCTTTTATGTGTCAAAACTTCTTTAGTTAGCTATAGTCCCACTTGTTTATTTTTCTTGTTTTCCTTGCTCGAGAAGATACATCAGAAAGAAAATATTGCTAAGAGAAATGTCAGACATTTTACTGTCTATATTTTTTCTAGGGGTTTTGTGGTCTTGAGTCTTACACTTAAGTTTTTAATTCAATTTGAGTTTATTCTTGTATAGGGTGTAAGTAGATGGTTTAGTTTAATTTTTTGCATCTATCTAATCTAATTTTCCCACCATCATTTATTAAATAGACTGTTTTTACCCCTTTATATGTTCTTGACCCCTTTGTCAAATATTGATTGATGATAAAGATGTGGGTTTATTTCTGGACTCTCTATTCTGTTGCATTGGCCTATGTGTCTGTTTTTATGGCAGTACCATATTGCTTTGATTACTATAGCATTGTAGTATGGTTTGATACCAGGTAGCATAATGAATCCAACTTTGTTCTTCTTCTCAACATTGCTGTGGCTATTGAGCATCTTTTGTGTTTCCTTATAAATTTGGGAGTTATTTGTTCTTGTTCTGTGAAATTTTGGTATTTTGGAAGTTGGTATTTTGATAAGAATTGCATTGAATCTTTAGATTTCTCTGGGTACTGTGGACATTTTAATGATTTTAATTCTTTCCATCCATGAGCACAGTATGTGCTTCCATTTAATTGTATTTTCTTAGATTTCTTTATTCAGTGTTTTATAATTTTCCAAGTATAGATCTTTTACCTCCTTGGTTAAATCAATTGCTAGGTTTTTTATTGTTTGATGCAATTGTAAATAGATTGTTTTCAGGCTTTCCATCTCTGATAGTTCATTACTGATGCATAAAAATGGAAACAATTTCTAAACATTTATTTTGTGTCCTACTTTATTGAGTTATCTATCAGTTCTTGTAGTTTTTGGTGTAGTCTTTAGGATTCCCTATATACAATATCATGTCATCTGTAAATAATGATAGCTTTACTTCTTCTTTCCAATTTATTTCTTCATTTTCTCTGATTGCTGTGGCTAGGACTTCCAGTACTATGTTGAATAAGAGTGTTGACAGTCAACATCCATGTCCTGTTCCTGATCTTCAGAGAAATTATTTTAATTTTTCCCCATTGAGTATGATGTGAGCTGTAGGTTTGTCATATATGGCTTTTATTATGTTGAGACATGTTCTATTCCCACTTTTCTAAGAATTTTTATCATAAATGAGTGTGGGATTTTGTAAAATGCTTTTACTTCATCTATTGATAAGATCATATGATTTTTATCCTTCATTTTGTTTATGATAATGAACAAAATGATCATTTGTTTATGTGGTGCATCACCCTAATTGATTTGTGGATACTGTACCACCCTTGAGTCCCCAGAATAAATCCCACTTGATCATGGTGTATGATATTTTTGATGTATTACAGGATTCAGCTTGCTAATATTTTGTTGAAGATTTTTGCTTCTGTTCATCGGAGATATTTGCCCATAATTTTCTTTCCTTGTAGTATCCTTCTCTGTTTTGGAATTAAGGTAATACTGGCTTTGTAAAATGAGTTTGGGAGTTTTCCCTCCTCTTGAATTTTTTGGAATAGTTTGAGAAGGGTAGGTATTAGTGCTTCTTTGAATGCTTGGTAAAATTCACCAGTGAAACATCCAGGCTAAGAATTTAGTAAGGAGGTTTTATTTATTTTTTTTAATTACTGCTTCAATTTCATTAGTTGTAATTGGCCTATTCAGATTTTATTTTGTATTGATTCGATTTGGGAAGATTGTATTTTTCTAGGAATTTATGCATTTCTTCCAGATTGTCCAAATTATTGGCATATAGTTTTTTTGTAATATTTTTTATAATGATTTGTATTCTTCTGGTGTCAGTTGTTACTTTTCTTTAATTTCTAATTTTATTTATTTGGGTCTTCTCTGTTTTTTTAATGAGTCTGCTTAAAGGTTTATCAATCTTGTCTATCTTTTCAAAGAACCAGCTCTTGGTTTCCTTGATCTTTTACTGTTTTTAGATTCTATTTCATTTATTTCTGCTTTGATATTTATTACTTCCTTCTTTCTACTTACTTTGTGCTTTATTGTTCTTCTTTTTTAAGATTTTATTTATTTATTTTCAGAGAGAGGAGAAGGGAGAGAGAAAGAGCAATGTATGGTTGCCTCTCACATGGCCCTCACTGGGGACCTGGCCTGCAACCCAGGCATGTGCCCTGACCGGGAATCGAACCGGGACCGTCTGGTTCCCAGCCCGCGCTCAATCCACTGAGCTACACCAGCCAGGCTGCTTTATTGTTCTTTATCTAGCTCCTTTAGTTATAAGGATAGACTCTTCATTTGAGATTTTTCTTATTTTGTGGTAGGCTTGTAATACTATTAATTTCCCTCTTAGGGCTGCTTGCACTGTGTCCCATAGATTTTGATTTTTGTGTTTACATTTTCAGTTGTCTTGAGGTATTTTGTGATTTCTTCCTTGATCTCACTGTTAACTCATTCATTGTGCAGTGTCATGTCTTTTAGCCTCTATGTGTCTGTGTGTTTTCCAGATTTTTTTTTCTTGCAATTGATTTCTACTTTCATTCCACTGTGGTCAGAGAAGATGCTTGATATGGTTTCAATCTTCTTAAATTGATTGAGACTTGTTTTGTGTCCTAACATGTTGTTTGTTTTAGAAAATGTTCCACATGTGCTTGAAAGGAACATACAGGTAGGGCATAAGTACATTTACAATTCTGAGTATGCAAAGCATAGAGTTTATTTTTATATTTTTATTTATCAATTATTGTATTATATTTTCCATTCAAACAACTGTAAACTACTTCTGCCCCACCCTATATAGTCTACTACTTTGGGAAAAATGCTCTGAAAATATTAATTAAATCCATCTTCTCTAATGTAGCAATTTTCAAACTTTTTCTTCTCATGGCACACATAAACTAATTACTAAAATTCTGTAGCACACTAAAATATATATTTTTTCCAATCTGAGAAAAATAGGTACAATTTTGACTGATTTAAAGCAAATAATAATCATGATAATTACCTACCCCTTTTGTTCCAAAGTGACCAATAAATGCAACTCTATTATATGACCTATATATTTATAGCTCAAAACAGGGCATTCACACCAGACAGCTATTGTGTTGGCTGTTGTCATTTTTTACATTGACAATCTAAGGGAAAAGAGTTCAGGTACTGAATGTTTTTAAAAACCTTGCAGCCCACTGGTTGAGAATCACTGCTCTAGTGTGTCATTGAAGGCTGCTGTTTTCTTGTGGACTTTCTGTCTGCAAGCTCTATCCATTCATGTTAATGTATTGTTGCAATCTCCTACTATGACTACATTACTGTCATTGTCTCCCTTTGTATCCATCAAGATTTGCTTTAAATATTTAGATATTCCTATGTTGGGTGAATAAATGTTTACAAGGGTTATATACAATTTTTTAATATATCTCTTTATCATTATGTAATTTCCTTCTTTTTCTTTTATTATAGGCTTTGTTTCAAATGGCGGGGTAAGGCAGGGGAGAGTAATGGGGGGAAATGGGGACAACTGTAATTGAAAAACAATAAAAAAATAAAAAAAAGATGCTGCAAAAGTTCCATCTTCAAAAATATATATAAACTCTGTTCTGTCTTATATAAGTATTGCTACATCAGCTTTCTTTTTCATTTCCATTTGTATTAAATATCTTGTTTCCATCCAGTTAACTTTCAGTCTATGTGTCTCTTTTGTTTAGCATTGGGCTCTTGTAGATGGCATATATATGGATCTTGTTTAATTATGTAATCAGCTACCTTGTGTCTTTCGATCACAGCATTTAAGCCATTTTCATTTAAATTGATTATTGTTTGGTACGTATTTATTGCCATTTTATTCTTTATAACTATGTTCCTTTATTGTTTTTTTTTTCTTTTTAAAGAAGTCCTTTTAACATATCTTGTAATAGTGGTTTGGTGGTAATGAACTCCTTTAACATTTTCTTGTTTGAGAAGCTCTTTATTTCTCCTTCAATTTGAAATGATTGCCTTGCTGTGTACAGTAGTCTTGGTTGTTGATCCTTGCTTTATATCACTTTGAATGTTTCATGCTAATCCCTTCTTCTGGCTTGCCAAGTTTTTGTTGAGAAAACAGCTGACAGTCTTATGGGAGCTCACCCATAGATAACTAATATTTTTCTTTTTCTGATTTTAAGATTCTTTATTTAACATTTGCCATTTTAATTATGATATGTCTTGGTATGGGCTTTTTTGGATTCATCTTGTTTGGACTCTCTGTGCTTCCTGAACTTGTGTGTGTGTTTTTTTTTTTTTCCTTCACCAAACTAAGGAAGTTTTCAGTCATTACTAATAAGTTCTTAATTTCTTGATCTCTCACTCTCTTGTCTTTCTGGTACCCTTATGATGTGGATATTGTATGCTTCATGTTATCCATAGGTTCCTTAGATTGTCTTCTTTTTAAGTTTTTCCCCTTTTCTGCTCTTATTGGGTGTTTTCTGCTACCTCATTATCCAAATGTTGATTTTATCCTCTGCTTCATCTAACCTACTGTTGATTCATTTTAGTGTATTCTTCATTTCAGTTATTGTATTCTTCATTTCTGACCTTTTTTATAGTTTCTATGTTTTCTTTTATGCTTATTACCTCTTTTTTTAAGTTCTCACTGAGTTAATTCATTCTTCCCATAAGTTCCTTATAACTGTTGCTTTGAACTATATATCTGTTAAGTTGCTTGCCTCCACTTCATTTAGTTCCTTTTCTGGGGATATTGGCTGTTCTTTCATTTGAGGCATGTTTCTTTTTTCTCCCAATTTTGGCTACCTCTCTATATTTATTTCTGTGGATTAGGTAGCTCTGCTCTGTCTCCCAGACATAATTTGGTGGCATTATCTAGTAGGTGTCCTCTGGGGTTCAGTAGCACAAGTTCCCTTATCCTCAAGCAAGGTCTTCCAGGAATGTGTCTTGTGTGGGTTATGTGATCTCTCCTGTTGTAGTTGAGTCTTGACTTCTTTTGGCCCATCCATGTGTGGGGTCGACCTTCAGGCTGGCTGACTATAAAGATTGACTCCAACCACAGCGCATGAGTTGCTGTGCTGGTGCTGACCACACAAAATGGAATTTGCCCCAGCAGGATCTGGTGCCTCTGAGATCTCCCTTCAAATGTGCCACTTTTGAAGCTAATTTGGTCCTAGTCTAATGTGGCTTGAAGCCTGCCACCAGGCGCGTTGCTTCTGGGCTTTCTTTGGTGGTTCTGTGGTGCAGGGCAATGTCAGATGCAGCCTGTGACCTTCCATGTGCTACCTGTTTAGAGCTACAAAGTAATCCAAAGTTTCTTGTTGCCTCTGCAGGACCTAGGTATTTATGGGAGGGCTCCAAGTATACACCAAGATATGCTACGACTAGCACAAAGCCCAGCAACAGGTTAGCAAAAGGCCTGAACACCCAGAGTCCTGCATCTACCTGCCTCTTCCTGTCAGCTGCCTCTTAGGCTCAGTTGCTGAAAGTCTCTGGTAGTACTTGAGTTACATAAGGCAAGTTATTAATGGGTTACCAGGTAGGGGTGAGTGGTGTGTGCCAGGCTGATACAAATTCAAATTGGGTGCTAGTGATGGGTGTGAGGCGACTCAGCAAAATTCCCAGGGTACACCAAGGCTAGTTGCCACCCACCAGGTGCCCACAGACTTTTGTAGTGAAGTAGGGTTTTAGGAAGTTGTCGAGGGAGGCGGGAGCAGTTTATCAGGCCTAGACAGACCAAGATCTGGCCATGTAAAGCAAGGGCTGTCTAGAGGTCAAGCATACAAGGGGAAAAAAGGCCCCCATCCTAGAGCCACACAACTCTGCCCTAGATTATGCCTGGGCCCTCTGGAGAGATGGAGGTTGGCAGGGCAGCACTGCAGGTAGTTGCAATTGTGGGGATAGTGGATATCCAATGATGGTGGTTGGCACTGTTCAAGCTTGCAGGAAGGTGGGAGGAATGACCCTTTCCCCAGAGCCACAGAACTCAGTCTGTGACAACCCCTGGGTCTGTCCAGACCTCTGTGCCCTCGCCCCGGGCAGCTGACTTCTTTGCAGGGTGTGAGCTCACAGGGAAGGCGACAGGGAGTCAGGAGGGTGGGGCTATTGAATTCCCCCAGGCTAATGTCATATGGAGGGGAATGCTCAACCCAAGAAAGATTGAATCTGTGGGTGATGCAGGACTCATCACAGGGACCCTGGTCATTGTCCCTTCAGTCCTCTCCCCAGAGCCACACCTCTCAGTCTCTCGTCATAGGACTCTAGTCCACTTGGAGCCACCATCTCTCTGCTGCGGCTCGGGGTGAGTGGCTGCGGACAAGATTTTGTGTGCTGGCCCTTTAAGAAAGTACTGGGGTGGAGGAAGATGGTGGCAAGGTAGGTGGGAGCAGAGCCCATTTCCCCATGTGCACAGGTGGAACACCTAGCTGATCTGAGGAACAGAGTGAACAACCAACAGAATTCCAGCATATAAGAAGATTGGAGGCCAAAATTGTAGAGGACATTGAAAAACAGGTAGTAAAGAGATTGCATTGGGACCAGCACAGGGACCAAGGCTGCTGCAGTCCCTGGCCTGCCACAGGGTCCTTGTACGAGAGCCACATCAACAGCTCCCTCCCCTGCCAGACAGGGAGGACAGAGTGGCACCAGAATGGACCTGGATGCCTCAAGTTACTGGGGGGTGGGGATACAGAAAAAGTGGGAGATGCTCAGGGGCAATGTTCACCCGCTGGGACTGTCCACACCAGCTAGGTCATTACCAGAGACATTGGGAAGCCAAGTAATACCTGGAGAAGGGAGACAAGTTGACAGATCCTGACCTGGATAGTCTCTAGTCTGGTTGGAAAGTTAGGCTGTGTGAGAGGCTGGGTGCTTATTAGAAGCAGCCGACTTGAACGGGAGGATTTTATTCAAAACAAGGCTCTCGGTTGTTTAGGCAACTCTCCCACAGCAGCTGCCCTAGCCACCCCCAGCAGCCACAACTGCAGCTGCTCCCCTGCCCCTGCCTCCACAGTACGGCTAGCTCAGTAAGAGAAAGGAGGAGGTGCCCTCCACAGAGGAGAGCAGCAGGGCTCAGGGAGTTAGCAGTCCCCAGAAAGACTTAACTCCGTGGGGGAGCCGAAATACCCTGAAGAGACTTTGAGAGTGCCTAGCATCTAGGACAGCAAAGAGCGAGAAGGTGGTATGCGAGTTGCCCCTAATTAGTGCACCTCAAGGACAGCACAACTGGTGGACTGAAGTCACTGGCCTGGCACAGATGGGCAGTGGGGACCTGGCAGTACACGGAGGACCTGGCCTGGAGGCTGGGCAGCTGTGAAGATTGTGACCCAGACATGACCCCCATCTTCTCAAAACAATAGGAAGGTAGAAAAGTGAAGCCCAGCCCCTGTCAGCCTGCAGCATCCAGGAAGACCAGCAGAACTTGCTTGGCCGGTTTAAAGCCAGCAGGCGGCTTTTTTTTTTCTTTTCTTCCCCAAGTGAGACAATAAGACCTGGATATGTGAAAGGCCCAGGGACAGACCCAAAGAGGGAACACAAGGCTAACTCCAAACAACTGAGACAAATTTCACTTTGCTATTCTAGAGAACTTGCTTTTCTGCTTGTCAGAAGCTGCTAATCTTCTCATTCCCATTTTCTGGAAGTGTAGTTCACATCCTCTTAATCCCCAATATTGTTCGCAGACCATTAGTCTTCCATCTCTTACACTAAATATGTTTCTTTTGAAAGCTCCAAATCTTCACCCGGTTTCTTACATGTTAGGATTTCCAATTTTTCCCTTGTTTCCTTGATATTTTCCTTTGTGCTCAAGTTGCCATATCTCCTAGACTCATTGGATTTAACCTCTTAATTTTATTCCTCTGCTGTCATGCCATCTACCTATATTCTTCCCAACAGTTAGAGTGACCATTAAAAATTGTAAATTAGAGAGCTATGAAGATGGTGGTGAGGTAGGTGGGAGCTGAACCCACTCGCTTGTGCACCCAGCTGGAACACCTAGCTGATCTTCAGAAGAACAGAGTGGACAGCCAACAGAATCCCAGCTGATACGAAGTTTGGAAACCACAAGTTTGGTTGCAGAGGATGCTTAAAAACGGGTGGTAAGGAGATATTGTAGGCTGACGGGAAGGTCCCTGGGCCCTGCGTGGGAGACTGTGGCTGCTGCGGTAGCTGTGGAGGAGAGCTGGGTCAGTGATAACGGCCTAGTGGCTCACTGCCCTTGCAGATCAGGGAAGTCCCAGACCTGCACCAAAAGAGACTTGCACCAGGAGACACCTGCATGCACAAAATTGCTAAGGGAGGATAAAAAGGGATTAAGTGACACACAGCCAGTGGTGTACCCCAGCTGGGGCAGTGGTTGCTGACTGGGACAATACCAGAAAAATTTGGGAGCCTGGTAACATCTGAAGCTGGGAGAAGAGATGGGCAGTGACTGGCCATGACCCAGATAGTCTCTGGACTGGTCAGAGAGTTGGGCACTTCTTAGGAGCAGCAGGTGGCACCAAAGGGGACTTTTCTCAACAAAAGAACTGAGCAGCCATACAGAGACCTTGCATGAGTACAACAGACAGGCCAAAACAGAGGGAAGAGGGTGAGTGTGATTTGCTCCCACTCAGTGCACCTCAGGGACTGATCAAAAGGTTGAAAAATGAGGTAGATTATCACTACCAGCCTAGTGCAAATGCACAGAGTGACAGTGCAGGTTGCACAGCGTTCTGAGGACACAAGCTGGAAACTGGGCACCTGTGATTATTGCAGCTAGACTGAGTCCCCATCCTTGTGGAACCACAGGAAAGGGGGGAAAAGTGGAGTGCAGCCCCCCCCCAATGCCTGCAGGATCCAAAAAGACCTGCAAAACCTACTTGGTAGGTTCAAAATCAGCAGGAAGCTTTTTTTTTCCAAGAGTAAGATAATATACTAATAAGAACAGATACTACACTTGATTTTAGTCAAAAGGTCAACTGTACTTCAATAAAAATAGAAAATAAAAAATAAATTAATTAATTTTTTAAAAAAGAGTAAGACAATAAGACCTGGAGCTGTGAGAAAACTGGAGACAGATCCAGAAGGAGGTCAGAAGATGAAAACCAACAGCTGAGACAAATTTCAATTTGCTATCCTTCAGAACTTGCATGTTTTTTTCTGCTTTCCATTGATTTGATTTTTTGGTTTTTTGGTTTTCATTGTTTTTTTTAATTAATTTTTTTGTTTAATTACAGTTATTTGCAGCCTCTCCCCTCCCCCCTCCCTTCCCCTCCCGTCCCACCCCCCAAACCTCCCTCCTCCCCCTTAGTTCTGTCCATGTGTCCTCTACAGTGATTCCTGAAAAC
>PVJI01027371.1:0-17791 GCA_004026765.1 Micronycteris hirsuta
CTAAATACATATTCTTTTCAAGTGCACATGGAACAATTTCAAAGACAGACCATAGGATAGGACACAAAACAAACCTCAACAAATTCAAGAAAATTAAAATCATATCAAGTATTTTCTCCGACCACAAGGGACTGAAATTAGAAACCAACCCAAAGGAAAAAAAACCAAAATACTCAAAATCATGGAGATTGAATAGCATGCTATTAAACAACAAATGCATCAAGGACGAGATTAGTAAAGAAATCAAAAAGTTCCTCAATACAAATGAAAATGAACTTCCAACAACCCAGAACTTATGCAACACAGCAAAGGCAGTCCTAACAGGGAAGTTCATAGTGATACAGGCTTACCTAAAAAAAAGTAGAAACATCTCAAACAAACAACCTAACCTTATGCCTACAAGAACTCAAGGAAAAACAACAAAGACAACCCAGAGCAAGTAAAAGGAAGGAAATGACCAAGATCAGAGCAGAATTAAATGACATAGAGACTAAAAGCACAATTCTGCCCTGGCTGGTGTAGCTCAGTGGATTGAGCGCAAGCTGCAAATCAAAGGGTCGCCAGTTTGATTCCCAGTCAGGGTACATGCCAGGGTTGCAGGCCAGGTCCCCAGTGGGGGCCACGTGAGAGGCAACCACACGTTAATGTTTCTCTCCCTCTCTTTCTCCCTCCCTTCCCTTCTGTCTACAAATAAATAAATAAAATCTTTAAAAAATTTAAAAAAGCACAATTCTAAAGATCAATGAATCCAGGACTGATACTTTGAAAACATAAACAAAATTAAAAAGCCTTTAAGCAGGCTCATGAAGAAAAAAAGAGAGAGGACCCAAATAAACTCAATCAGAAGTGAAACAGGAGATATTACAACTGACGCCACAGAAATACAAAGGATTGTAAGACACTACTATGAAGAACTGTATGCCAGAAATATGAAAACCTAGGTGAAATTGACAAATTTTTAGGAAAATATAATCTTCCAAAACTCAATAAAGAAGAAGCAGAAAGCCTGAACCGACCAATAACAGCAGATGAAATTGAAGCAGTAATCAAAAAACTCCCAACACACAAAAGCCCTGGACCAGATGGTTTCACAGGAGAATTCCACAAAGCATTCAAGGAAGAACACCTATCCTTCACAGACTATTCCAAAAAATCCAAAATGATGGAAGACTCCAAAACTCTTTTTATGAAGGCAGCATCATCCTAATCCCAAAACCAGATAAAGACTCAACAAAGAAAGAAAACTTCAGGCCAATATCGCTGATGAACATTGACGCTAAAATCCTCAACAAAATATTGGCAAACAGCATCCAGCATTACATCAAAAATACCATACACCATGACCAGGTGGGATTCATCCCACCGATGCAAGGTTGGTACACTATTTGCAAAACAATAAATGTAATACATCACATAAACAAAAGAAAAGACAAAAATCACATGATCATATCAATAGATGCAGAAAAAGCATTTGATAAGGTACAGCACCAATTTATGATTAAAAACACTTAGCAAAGTGGGAATAGAGGGAGCATTCCTCAACATAATAAAGGCCATATATGAGAAACCTACAGCCAACATTATACTCAATGGACAAAAATTAAAATCTTTCCCACTAAGATCAGGAACCAGATAAGGTTGTCCACTATCACCACATCTATTCAACATAGTGTTGAAAGTTTTAGCCACAGAAATCAGACAAGAAGAGGAAATAAAAGGCATCCAAATTAGAAAGGATGAAACAAAACTGTCATTGTTTTCATACGACATGATAGTGTACTTAGAAAATCCTATAGACTTCGCCAAAAAACTACTCGAAATAATAATTAAATTTGGCAAAGCAGCGGGATACAAAGTCAATATCCAGAAATCAAAGGCATTTTTGTATACCAACAGTGAAAGAGCAGAAACAGAAATCAGGAAAAAAATCTTATTTGATATAGCAAGAAAAAAAATAATAAAATACCTAGGAATAAACCTCACCAAGGAGGTAAAAGACCTGTACTCAGAACACTATACAACACTGAAATCAAGAAAGACACAAACAAATGAAAACATATACCATATTCATGGATTCGAAGAACCAACATCATCAAAATGCCCATACTACCCAAAGCAATTTATAGATTCAATGCAATCCCTATCAAAGTACCAATGGCATATTTCACAGATATAGAACACTTCAAAAATTTATATGGAACCATAAACGTCCCCGAATATCAGATGCAATTTTGAGAAAGAAGAGCAAAGCAGGAGGGATCACAATTCCTGATATCAAATTGTATTACAAGGCCACTGTAATCAAAACAGCTTGGTACTGGCATAAAAACAGACACATAGACCAATGGAACAGAATAGAGAGCCCAGAAATAAACCCAAGTCTCTATGGGCAATTAATCTTCGACAAAGGGGGCAGAAGCATAAAATGGAATAAAAATAGCCTCTTCAACAAACGGTGTTGGGAAATCTGGATGGCTATATGCAAAAAAATGAAACTCGAGCACCAACTTAAACCATACACAAAAATAAATTCAAGGTGGATTAAAGACTTAAATGTAAGTCATGACACCATAAAAGTCCTAGAGGAAAACATCAGTAGGAAAATCTCAGACATTCCACGCAGCAACATCTTCTATGATATGTCCCCTAGAGCAAGGGAAATAAAGGAAAGAATAAACAAAT
This sequence comes from Micronycteris hirsuta, assembly GCA_004026765.1. NCBI lineage: Eukaryota > Metazoa > Chordata > Mammalia > Chiroptera > Phyllostomidae > Micronycteris > Micronycteris hirsuta. The sequence continues at coordinate 2,683 of PVJI01027371.1, forward strand.
GGGACCTTATGAAAATAAAGAGCTTCTGTGGGGCTAAAGAAAACAGTATTAAAATAAAAAGAGAACCTACAGTATGGGAAAACATATTTGCCAATAATACCTCGGACAAGGGTTTGATCTCCAAAATATATAAAGAACTCATACGACTTCACTCCAGGATGACAAAAAACCCAATTAAAAAATGGGCAAGAGACATGAACAGACACTTCTCGAAAAAGGACATACAGATGGCTCAGAGACATATGAAAAGATGGTCAACATCATTAGCCATCAGAGAGATGCAAATTAAAACCATGATGAGATACCCCCTCACACCAGTCAGAGTGGCCATCATCAACAAAGCAACAGATAACTGTTGGAGGGGATGTGGAGAAAGGGGAACCTACTGCACTGTTGGTGGGAATGCAGACTGGTACAGCCACTGTGGAAAACAGTATGGAATTACCTCAGAAAATTGAAAATGGAACTGCCTTTCGACCCAGCAATTCCACTACTGGGATTATACCCTAAGAATCCTGAAACACCAATTCGAAGGAACTTATTCACTCCAATGTTCATAGCAGCACAATTTACAATAGCCAAGTGCTGGAAACAACCTAAGTGCCCATCTACAAATGAGTGGATCAAGAAACTATGGTACATTTACACAATGGAATTCTACACAGCAGAGAGGAAGAAGGAGCTTATGCCCTTCGCAACAGCATGGATGGAACTGGAGAGCATTATGCTAAGTGAAGTAAGCCAGGTGGTGAGGGACAAATACCATATGATCTCACCTTTAACTGGAACATAATCAACAAAAGAAAAAAGCAAGAAAAAGATAACCAGAGACATTGAAATTAACAACAGTCTGACAGTTGCCAGAGGGGCAGGGGGAAGGGACAATGGGGAGAAGAGTTTTCAGGAACCACTATAGAAGACACATGGACAAAACCAAGGGGGAGGAGGGAGATAGGGAAAGGAGGTGGGGTTGAAGGGGTTCGGGTAGGGGAGGGGAAAGGATTCAGACAACTGTAATTGAAAAACATGAAGTGATTATTAAAAATAATAATAATAAAATAAATAAATAAAAGAAAACCAATAAAGTAATTATTTAAAAAAGAAAATGACAGCATGAAGAAGTTAAGTTGCTACTTCAAGTCACATGACAAGCAAGTTAACTAAAGTCAGAACTAGCCTTATTTTCCAGTGACTTATGTCAGTGGTCTTTCTCAAGAGTAATTTACATTAAATGTAAGACTTCATATTATTGCATGCTTTAGTAGTATCATGGCTCTGTCCAAACTATTAAAAGTGTGCATTTTTCATTTTTAAAAAAAGTTGCTTCTGGTGAGATCTGGTGAAGGGGGGGGGGCGTAGGGGTCATACTATTTTTTGGTCAAAAACTGCTGGACACTCAGCATGGTGTGGGCAAGTGCTATTGTAAATCACTCATCATTAAATGGGCAAAGACATTGAAACAGTCTTCAAAAAAATTCACTGAAGCCAAACACAGCCTTTCACAACAATGCCAGTTGATACACTAATACAGATGAGTCCCTAGAACACTCACCTAGTGAGGGAGTCCTGTGCTACAAGGATCTCACCCTCCAGAACATAATTCTAGGATTTTTAGGGTCCCCCCTCATATGTCATATCTAACATACAAAATGATATAAAAATTTAAGCTGATAAATGTGTACGGAAAAATAAAGCCGGAAGAACAGGTGAGTTCAGTCAGAAAAACTTAACAGTAGCATTACACAGAGAGCACACAGAGCACCAGATCAACCACTTACTAAAAAGACAAGGTTAATCTTTCTATTCTTGACTTGTTTTGCAGCAATAAAATAAGGCACATAAAACAGCAATGGAATGTCAGTATGCCACTCTTTTTATCTATGATTATCTCTCTAAGAAATTTAAAGTGATTAATAAAAATATTTAGAAATAATGTGAGCTCAGTGGAAGCTACAAAAATAATTTATTAATACACCAGAATGACCATTTAGAAAAATATAAACACATACCAACCCCAAAATATCAAACATCTATGAATAAAGCTTAGAATTATATTCACATGTCATGTGCACTATGTGCATAGGTCTGTCTCCCTAAACTAAAACCAGACATGGGAAATCATAAAAACAAGAAAATATAGAGATATTTTCATAGCTGTTAATAAAGTTATTTCTGACAATTTAATGTCAATAATATATGATTATATTCTTTTCTCTTCATTTTGTCTTTTTCTATTTATGTCATTTGTTTTCATTTTTTATCATTCTTCAATTACATTGTCCCCATTTTCCCCTCTTTACTCTCCCCTGCCCTGCCCACCTTCTAGCTCCCACTTTCAATCCACCTGCCTCCTCTCTTTGCCCATGGGTCCTTTATACATATGTTCTTGACAAGACTCTTCCCCTTCTTTCCCCTGTTACCCTCTCTCCTTTCCACTCTGGTCACTGTCAATTTGTTCCTTATCTCCATGTCTCTGTTTATATTTTACTCACTTGTTTGTTTTGTTGATTAGGTTACACATATAGGTGAGATCATATGGTATTTGTACACCACCGGGCTTATTTCACTTAGTATAATACTCTCCAGTTCCATCTTCTTGTCTCAAAGAGTAGGAGTTCTTTCTTTCTTTCCACTGCATAGTATTCCATTGTGTAAATGTACCACCATTTTGTTTGTTTGTTTTAATTACTTTATTGTTCTTCAATTACAGTTGTCTGCATTTTCTCCCCTCCCCTCCTCCCCACCACACCCAACCCCACCTCCTTCCCTTGCTTCCACCTCCGTCTTGGTTTTGTCCATGTGTCCTTTGTAGTAGTTCCTGAAAACACTTCTCTTCAAATTCCCCTCCCCCTCCCCTCTGGCTATTGTTAGATTGTTCTTAATTTCAATGTCCCTGGTTATATTTTGCTTGCTTTTTTTCTTTTGTTGCTAATGTTCCAGTTAAAGGTGAGATCATATGGTACTTGTCCCTCATTGCCTGGCTTATTTTGCTTAGCATAATGCTCTCCAGTTCCATCCATGCTGTAGCAAAGGGTATAAGCTCCTTCTTTCTCTCTGCTGTGTAGAATTCTGTTGTGTAAATGTACCATAATTTCTTGATCCACACATTTGCTGATAGGTACTTGGGTTGCTTCCAGCACTTAGCTATTGTAAATTGTGCTACTATGAACATTACCACAGTTTTTTTATCCATTCACTTATTAATGGGAACTTAGGCTGTTCCCAGATCTCGACTATTATAAATAAAACTGCTATGAACATTGGGGCACAAAAGTTATTTTGAATTGATGTTTCAGGATTCCTGGGTGCAATGCCAGCAGTGAAATAGGGGTCAAAAGGCAGTACCATTTTTGGTTTTCTGAGAAATTCCATACCATTTTAAGCAATGCCTGTACCAATCTTCATTCCCACCAGCAATGTATTAGGGTTCCCTTTTCTCCAAACTTCACCAGCACTTGTTCTTTGCTGATTTGGTTATGATGGCCATTCTGAGCCATGTGAAGTGGTATACCATTGTGGTATTAATTTGCATTTGTGATAGCTAGATATGCTGAGCATCCTTTCATATATCTTTGGGCCCTCTCTATGTCCTCCTTAGAGAAGTGTTTATTCAGGTCCTTTGCCAATTCTTTAATTGGATTGTTAGTATTCCTGGTATGGAGTAGTATGAGTTGTGTTTTTTTTTAAATAATTACTTTATTGTTGTTCGATTACAGTTATTTGCAACGTCTCCCCTCCCCTCCACCCTTCCCCTCCAACCCCAATTCCCTCCCCAGCCTCCCTCCTCCCCCTTAGTTCTGTCCATGTGTCCTCTACAGTGATTCCTGAAAACCCTTCTCCCCATTGTCCCCTCCCCACTCCCCCCTGGCTATTGTTAGACTGTTCTTAATTTCAATGTCTCCGGTTATGTTTTGCTTGCTTTCTGCTTTTGTTGATTATGATCCAGTTAAAGGTGAGATCATATGGTATTTGTCCCTCACCGCCTGGCTTACTTCACTTAGCATAATGCTCTCTAGTTCCATCCATGCTCTTGCAAAAGGTATAAGCTCCTTCTTCCTTTCTGCTGCGTAGAATTCCATTGTGTAGATGTACCATAGTTTCTCGATCCATTCATTTGTAGATGGGCATGAATTGTTTATATATTTTGGAGATCAAGCCCTTATCCGAGGTATCATAGGAAAATATGTTTTCCAATACAGTTTGTTTCCTATTCAATTTGCTGAGTTTCTTTTTTTTTTGAGGGGGGAGGGCATGCAGAAGTTTTTATTATGATAAAGTCCCATTTGTATATGCTGTCCTTCATAATCCTTGTTCTAGGGGACATATCAGTGAAAATATGGCATGAAATATCTGAGATCTTCCTGCCTGTGTTCTCCTCTAAGACTTTTATGCTGTTCTGACTTATATTTAAGTCTTTTGTCCTTCCTGAGTATATTTTTGTGTATGGTGTAACTTTGTGGTCAAGTTTCACATTTTTGTAGCTGTCCATATCTCCCAACACCATTTGTAGAAGCGGCAACTTTTGTTCCATTTTATGCTTCTACACACTTCGTTGAATATTAATTGACCATAGAGACATGAGATTATTTCTGGCCTCTCTATTTTGTTCCATTGATCTATGTGTCTGTTATACCAGTACCAGGCTGTTTTGATTACTGTGGCCTTGTAACACAGTTTGATATCAGGTATTGTGATCCCTCCTACTTTGCTTTTCTTTCTCAAAATTACAGCTGATACTCAGGGTCGTTTATGGTTCCACATAAATTTTTTAAATGCATATTCTATATCTGTGAAATATGTCATTGGTACTTCAATAGGGATTGCATTGAATCTATAAATCGCTTTGGGTAGTAAGACCATTTTGATGATGTTAATTCTTCCAGTCCATGAGCATGGTACATACTTCCATCTGTTTATGCCTTTCTTAATTTCTTTCTTCAGTGTTGTATAGTTTTCTACATACAGGTTTTTTACATCCTTGGTTAGGTTCATTCCTAGGTACTTTATTTTTCTTGTAGCTACATCAAATGGGATTTTTTCCTGATTTCTCTTTCTGATATTTCATTGTTGGTATACAAAAATGCCTTTGATTTCTAAATATTGACTTTGTGTCTGACTGTTTTGCCAAATTCATTTATAAGGTGGAGTACTTTTTTAGTGTCATCTATAGGATTTTCTATGTACACTATCATGTCATCTGCAAACAATGACAGTTTTGTTTCCTCCTTCCCGATTTGGATGCATTTTATTTCTTTTCCTTCTTTGATTTCTCTGGCTAGGATTTCCACTAGTATGTTGAATATAAGTGGTGAAAGTGGACAACCTTTTCTTGTTCTTGATCTTAGTGGGAAAGTTTTTAGTTTTTGCCCATTCAGTATTATGTTGGCTGTAGATCTCTCATATATGGCCTTTATTATGGTGAGGAGTGCTCCCTCTATTCCCACTTTGCTGAGTGTTTTAATCATAAATGGGTGCTGTACCTTATCAAATGCTTTTTCCCCATCTATTGACATGATCATGTGATTTTTGTCTTTGGTTTTGTTTATGTTATGTATTACATTTGTTTATTTGTGAATATTATACCATCCTTGCATCTCTGTAATGAATCCCACTTGATCATGGTGTATGATCTTTTTAATGTGTTGCTGGATGTGGTTTGCCAATATTTTGTTGAGGATTTTAGCATCTATCTTCATCAGTAATATTGGCCTGAAGTTTTCCTTTTCTGTTATGTCTTTATCTGGTTTTCAGATGAGGATGATGCTGGCTTTATAAAAAGAGTTTGGGAGACTTCTATCTTCTTGAGTGTTTTGGAATAGTCTATGAAGGATAGGAGTTTGCTCCTCTTCAAATTCTTTCTAGAATTCTCCTGTGAAACCATCTGCTCTGGGGCTTTTGTGTGCTGGGAGGTTTTTTTTATTACAGCTTCAATTTCATCAGCTGTTATTGGTCTGTTCAGGCTTTCTGTTTCTTCTTCATTCAGCGTTGGGAGATTATATTTTTCTAGAAATTTGTCCATTTTACCTGGGTTTTCAAATTTCTTGGCATATAGTTCTTCGTAGTAATTACTTACAATCCTTTGTATTTCTGCTGTGTCAGTCATAATCTCTCCACCTTTGTTTCTGATTGTGTTTATTTGGGTCCTCTCTTTATTTCTAGAAGACTCTGCTTAAAAGCTTGTCAATTTTGTTTATCTCTTCAAAGAACCAGCTCCTGGATTCATTGATCCTTAGAATTATGATTTTAGTCTCTATGTTACTTAATTCTGCTCTGACCTTGGTTATTTCCTTCGTTCTACTTGCTCTGAGCTGTCTTTGTTGTTCTTCCTCCATTTCTTGCAGATGTAGGTTAGGTTGTTTATTTGAAATGTTTCTCTTTTTTAGGTAGCCTGTATTGCTATGAACTTCCCTCTCAGTACTGCCTTTGCTGTGTCCCATAAGTTTTCGGTTGTTGTGAGTTCATTTGTTTCTAGGAAATTTTTTATTTCCTCCTTCATCTCCTTCTTGACCCATTCATTGTTTAATAGCATGCTATTCAATCTCCATAGTTTGAGTGTTTCTGAGTTTTTTTTCTTCAGGCTGGTTTCTAGTTTCAGTCACTTGTACTTGGAGAAAATGCTTGATATGATTTCTTTTTTTTTTTTAATTTGTTGATGCTTCTTTTGTGACCTATCATGTGGTTTACCTTTGAAAATGTTCCATATGCATTTGAAACGAGTGTGTATTTTGCATCTTTGATATGAAAGGCTCTCTCTCTCTCTCTCTCTCTCTCTCTCTCTCTCTATATATATATATATATATATATATATATATATATATATATATATATATATATATATATATATATCAGTTAAGTTCATTTGATCTAGGACACTTCGATTCTGCAATATCTTTGTTGATATTTTGTTTGGAAGATCTGTCCATTTTAGATAGTGGGTGTTGAAAATCTCTACTCTAATTGTGTTGCTGTCAATATCTTTCTTGAAGTCCTCCAAGATTTTCTTTATGTATTTGGGTGCTCCTATGTTGGGTGCATATATATTTACAATATTTGTGCCTTCATGATGGATTCTTCCTTTGAGTATTATGAACTGATCTTGGTCTCTCCTTATGGCTCTTTTTTTTTTTTTTTTTTGACGTCTATTTTGTCTGATACGAATATTGCTTCCCACCTTGTTTTTCCTGTCCATATGCTTGGAATATTTGTTTCCTGCCCTTCACTTTCAGTCAGTGTAGGTCTTTTGTTCTGAGGTGGGTCTCTTCTAGGCAGCATATGTGTTGGTCATGCTGTCTTATCCCTTCAGCTGTACTATGTCTTTTGTTTGGAGCATTTAATCTATATACATTTAAGGTTATTGTTGATAGGTGCTTATTCACTGCCATTTTTTGTACCTGTGCTCCTCTCTCTCTCTCACTATTTTCCTTCCTTTTCTTAAAGCGTCCCTTTAGAATCTCTTGCAGAGCTGGTTTGGTGGCAGTGTATTCTTTTAGATTTCTTTTGTCTGGGAAGCTCCTTATTTGGTCTTCCATTTTAATTGAGAGCCTTGCTGGGTAGAGTAATGTTGGTTGCAGGCCTCTGGCTTTCATTACTTGGCATATTTCTTGCCATTATCTTCTGGCTTGTAGAATTTCCATTGAGAAATCAGCTGCTAGCTTTATCAGGGCTCCCTTGTATGTTGCTTCTTGTTTCTGCCTCGCTGCCTTTAAGATTCTCTCTCTATCTTGGAATTTCACCATTTTAATTATAATGTGTCTTGAAGTGGGCTGCTTTGGATTCTTCTTATTGAGATTCTCTGTGTTTCTTGGATTTGTTTGACTTTTTCTCTCATCAAATAGGAAAGTTTTCCATAATTACTTTTTCAAACAGGTTTTCTATCTCTTGCTCTTCTTCTTCTCCTTCTGGTAACCCTATTATACAGATATGTTTACACGCCATGTTTTCTTGCAACTCCTTTGTCACCTGTTCATTCTTTCTGAGTCTCTTTTCTTTTTCTTGCTCCATCTAGGAATTTTTTCTACCTTGTCCTCCACCTCACTGATTCGATCCTCTGCTTCCTCCAGCCTGCTTGTAATTCCTTCTAATGTGTTTTTTATTGCTGATATTTTATTCTTCATTTCTTCCTGGTTTTTGTTTATAGTTTTCATTTCCTTATTCATGCTGTTGTAGTTCTCACTCAATTCCTTGTAGTTGTCTGTGACCTCCTTGAGCATCTTTATAACCATTAATATGAATTCTATATCTGATAGTTTGGTTACCTCCATTTCATTTAGCTCTTTTAGTGGGGAGTCTTCCATTCCTTTTGATTGCATGTTCTTTTTTTGTCTCTCCATTTTAAGTGACTCTTTTTGTCTTTTTCTGTGCTTGCCAATATTTTGCTTTGCTAGTTGTCTTTGTAGGGTGAACTTCTATCACAGGGATTCTATGAAGTTCAGTGGTGTTATCTCTGATCTCTTTGACTAGACTTTCTAGGTTTGCCCTTTCTTCTGTTTGTGTGGGCTCTCTTGTTATACTTGGGTTTTTACCTTTTGGTGGTTCCTTTATTGGTGGTTTTTCTCCTCCAGCAGGTGTACTGATGTTCACAGCTCCCACCTATTCTTGTAAGTGATCAGTGGCAAAGGGTAGGCAAAATGGATTAAGACAGCAGGAGAGTCTTTTTTGGGATTTAAAGTACCAGCTAGTAGAGAAGAGATAGGAGATTCTGTGGATAAGTATAGCATTAACTATGATATTTCACCCAACTAGCCACTTTTTATAAAAGGTGAAAGAGATATAAGACTCTTATTAAAGGATAGGATGATTTTGAGCTGAATCCAGAAAACAGAGCACTCTTGCAAGTTTAGATGGTTAGATATAGTGAGAGTAAATGATAGAAAGTAGGCATAGTATGAGAGGGAATAGAGTTAACCACAACAATAATAACGCTCAGGATTAAAGTGAAGTGTGCTAAGATCATGGAGGGTTGCTGTGTAGTATTTACAATTGTATGGAACAACTATTATTTACAGAAGTACTAGAACAACAGTAATATGACAAGAAATATATGATTTGGATAACCGGAATAGAAAGTACACAATCAAGAGTTGTGTGTTATTGCAACACAAGTGAAGTGAGAGGAGGAAAATTAAACTACAATACAGAGAGAATAAGGAAAACTACTTAAGAAATGCTATTAAACAAGGAAATAAAACAAGGAAAACTAGCAAAAGTGACATTTGTCTCAGTTTTAGGGGTTAGCCTTGGGGGAGCACAAGGCTTTCGATCTGTCTCTGGACCCTTTGTAATTCTGTGTGTTATCATGTCACATAGGGGAAGAAAAAAAGGAAGGGGAGAAAGAGAGAGGATCCAGAAAGAAAAAAAAAGATAATAATAAACCTCCTGCTGACTTTAAACCTGTTCATTGAGTTCTGCTGGTCTTCCTAGATGCCACAGGAAGAGATTGCTGGGCTTCATTTTTCTGCCTTCCTTTGGTTCTGAAAAGATGGGGACCATGTTTAGGTCGCAATATTCACACTTTCCCAGCCTCCATCCCAGGTCTCCCATGAGCTGCCTGGATCAAATCAGCCACTCAGCTGCTCACAGTGTGAGTCAATCTCCAGCATGGAGCCCGAGGCAAGCAGGGTACATGGTTTCCCTCTGTTACTGTCTTTGGGCACACAATGTCAGCCTAACGGGGCACACGTTTCCCCACCCACCACTCTGGGCACGTGCAGCTGAAATCTCCCTTGGGGTGTGCCAACAGTTGCTGGAGAGTTCCTTGCAAAGTAGCTGCCTGCTGTTCTTAACAAGCACATGGCTTTACACACAGCCCCACTTTTCAAACAGTCTGGAGACTATCCAAGTCAGGGTCCAACATGGCCCAACTCCTTCCTTTTCCAGGTGTTGCCCCACACCCCAATTTCTCTGGTGCCAGTGTCCACAGTCCCAGCAGATGTATACTGCCTCTGTGTGTCTCCCACTTCATCTCTACTACCACAAGAGACTTCCAGCATCCAGGTACCTCCTAGTGACAGGCTGCTCTCCCTGCTCTGGTAGGGGAGGGAGCTGTTGATCTAACTCTTCTCCCAGAATCCTGCAGCAGGCACCGGGCCAGGGGGCTGCAGCAGCCTTGGTCCTGGTGCAGATCCCAGGGACCTTACCATCCCAGCACAATATCCTCACCATCTAGTTTTCAATGTCCTATGCAATTTTTGGCCTCCAAACTTCATATAAGCTGGGATTTCATTGACTGTTCATTCTGTTCCTCAGAAGATTGGCTAGGTGTTCCAGTTGGGCACAGGGAGAACTGGGCTCTGCTCCCACTTACCTCTCCACAATCTCCCTGTCTTCATTTTGTCTAAATATCACTACCCAGGCATTTTTATTTTCCTGTTTGTTTGAATGGAATAATTTTTTCAATCCTTCACTATCACTGTGCACAGGTCTTTTTTTCTGAGGTGGGTTTCCTGTAGGCAGCATATGTGCTGGTCATATTTCTTTATCCATTCATCTATCCTATTTCTTTCAATTGAAGCACCTAATCCATTTACATTTAAGGATATTATTCATACGTACTTATTCATTGCCATCTTACCCCCTTTGTACCTGTTTTCCTCTCTCTCTCTCTCTCTCTCACTCTCACTCTTTTTCTTCATCTTCTTAAAGCAATCACTTTAGCATCACTGAGCAAACTAACAGTGCTGGTTTGGTGGGGGTATATTTTTTAGTCTTCTGTTTTCTGGGAAACTATTTAGCCTTACATTTTAATTGAGAGCTTTGCTAGGTATAGTAACCTTGGTTGCAGACCTTTGGTTTTCATTACTTGGAGTATTTCTTGACATTCCCTTCTGGCCTGTAATGTTTCCATTGAGAAGTCAGCTGCAAGCCTTATGTGAGCTCACTTATATGTTACTTCCTATGTCTACATTTCAGCCTTTAATATTCTCTCTTTGTCTTTGAATTTTTCATTTTTATGTTGATGTATCTTGGGTGGGCCTCTTTGGGTTTTTCTTAATTGGGATCCTCTTTGCTTTCTGGACTCTTATGACTTTTTCTTTCATCAAATAGGAAAGTTTTCCATTATTACTTTTTCAAACAGGATTTCCTTTTTTTAAAATTTATTTTATTGATTATGCTATTACAGTTGTCCTATTTCCCCCCTCCCTTTATTCTCCCCTGCCCCACACCCTTCCATTCCCTGCCCTTTAGTTTTTGTCCATGGGTCATACACGTGAGTTCCCTGACTTCCACATTTCCCATACTATTCTCAACCTTCCCCCGACCATTTTCTACCTACCATTTATGCTACCTATTCTCTGTACTTTCTCCTCCTCTCTTCCCCTCCCACTCCCCTGTTGATATCCCTCCATGCCTTATATAAATCCCTTTAACATTTCATATAATAAAGGCTGGGTGGTGATGAACTCCTTGAACTTGACCTTATCTGAGAAGCACTTTATCTGCCCTTCCATTCTAAATGAAAGTTTTGCCGGATAGAGTATTCTTGGATGTAGGTCCTTGCCTTTCATGACTTGGAATACTTCTCTCCAGCCCCTTCTTGCCTGAAAGGTCTCTTTTGACAAATCCGCTGACAGGCTTATGGGAACTCCTTTGTAGGTAACTGTCTCCTTTTCTCTTGCTGCTTCTAAGCTTCTCTCCTTAATTTTAATCTTGGGTAATGTCATTATGATGTGTTTTGGTGAGTTCCTCCTTGGGTCCAACTTCTTTGGGACTCTCTGAGCTTCCTGGACTTCCTGGAAGTCTATTTCCTTTGCCAGATTGGGGAAGTTCTCTTTCATTATTTGTTCAAATAAGTTTTCAATCCCTTGGTCTTTCTCTTCTCCTTCTGGAACCCCTCTAATTTGGATGTTGGAACATTTAAAGATGTCCTGGAGGTTTCTAAACCTCTCTTCATTTTTTTAAAATTATTGTTTCTTCATTCTTTTCTGGTTGAATGTTTTTTTCTTCCTTCTGGTCCATACCATTGACTTGAGTCCCAGCTTCCTTCCCATCACTATTGGTTCCCTGTACATTTCCTCTCATTTCTCTTAGTGTATTCTTCATATTTTCATCTAATTTGTGACCAAATTCAACCAATCCTGTAAGCATACTGATTAGCAGTGTTTTGAACTGTGCATCTGATAATTTGGCTATCTCTTCATCACTTAGTTGTAATTTTTTCTGGAGCTTTGATCTGTTCTTTCATTTTGACCATTTTTTTTTTTTCAGAGCACCTGTTACTTTAAAGGGCAAAGCCTTAAGTGTTCACCACAGCAGGGCAAACCACATTGCTGTGATGTGATGCTGCCTGTCGGGGCAGGGCCTTAGAGAGAACAATGGTGCTTGCTCTGTTCTCTGCAGGCTCCCAGTAACCTCTCCCGACACCCACAAGCAAATTGGGCCCCTCTGCTCTGGTTGCCGGGTGGGTGGACCTGTGCAGATCTAAATCCCTGTGGGTCTCTCCAATGAACTCTCCCATGATGCTGGGAGTTCCTCTCGCCACCGCCTCAACACCCACAGGTGTTTTCAGTCTGTGGTTTGAGGCTTTATTTCCCTGAGTTGGTGGGTTGCACAGTCTTCTCTGCTCCCCAGATTTTCCTCCTGGTCTATCTGTGCACATATGAGGGACCACCTGGTCCACCAGTCTCTGCCCTGCTAGGTCCAGGTCAGCAAGCCACGAGTTTCACTGAGTGCACTGGCTGCGGACCTCTCTGGGCAGCTGCAGCCTTGTCCCCACCACTCCACAACTCGCTGTCTCACTGCGTGCTCTCTGCCCACTCTCTATCCAGCTCCGCCCTGCTTGCCAGTCTGGATGAATGTGTCTTCTTTAAATTCTTGGTTGTGGGACTTCCATACAGTTTTATTTTCTGTCAGATATGTTTGTTTTTTGTTTTTAAATTGTTATTTTCCCTCTTTTGGTTGTGCGAGAAGGCATAGTGTGTCTACCTACTACTCCATCTTGGCTGGAAGTCTCTTCAAACACGATTTCTATCCCTTGCTCTTCTTGTTCTGCTTCTGGCAACCCTATTATATGTATATTATTATGTTTCTTGTTTTCTTGCTGTTCCCTTAACACCTCTTCATTATTTTTGTGTCTTTTTTTCCTTTTCATGCTCTTTCTGGGAGTTATTTCTATATTGTCTTTCAGTTCACTGATTTGATCCTCTGCTTCTTCTAGCCTGCTTTTGATTCCTACTACTGTGTTCTTAAATTTAGAAATTGTAGTTTGATTTTAACTTGTTTTTTGTTGATAGTTTCTATGCCCTTTTTAGTGCTAATGGAGCTCACAGTTTTTTCCTCATATTTTCCCTGTAGTTTTGGTAATTCACACTAAGCACATTGAACTTCCTTACAACCATTGTTTTGAAGTCAATATCTGATATTTGACTTACTTCTATTTCATTTAGCACTCTTTCTGATGATTCCACCTTTCTTTTCAATTGGGGATTGTTTCTTTGTCTTCCCATTTTGGGGGAAACTCTTTTTTTTTTTACCTATGCTTCTTAAATTGGTCTGATTTAACTACCTGGCTTTGTGGTGTGAACTTCTATGGTAGGACAACTGTGGGAATCGGTGGTGCTGTCTCCTTAATTTCCTGAACTTGATGCTCTTGGGATGCCTTTTATGCCATTTATGTTGGCTTTCTGGATATAATTGTGTTTTGATTATTGTTGGGTCATTCTTTGTTGGGTCTTTCCCTCCAGCTGGTTGACTTAGGGCCACTTCATCAATCATGTCTTTTATGCTGCTGTGCAGTTGCTGCCATAACAAATCCATGAAGCCCAGAAAACAAACCCACACCCACCTGCATAAATAACTCCCACCCACAATCCCACTATCCACAGGAAATGGACCAATACTGATAAGGGCATAAAGAGATTAAGACTAGTATGAGAAAAGAGAGCAAACAGATGACCTACTGAAAGAAAAATGAGTTTGAGAAGATTGAGAAAAGAGCACTAATAAGAATTGGGAATCAGATCAATGTGAAGAGAGAAAGGAAAATTTACATCCTAGATAAAAAGGGAACGAAGCCAGCAGAATAGAATAAGAGATGGGAAACATATACTATTAGGTTTAAATACAAAGTAATATAAAGTGAGAGTGATAATGAAAAAGGAAAAAAATGTAAATAAATATAAAAACTTGGGAACCAAATTAAAGAAAAAGGTCCACTATAGCACTACCAACAACAAATAAAGAAAAATTAATATAGGTGGGATGGGTATAAGAAGGGAAAAAGACAGAAAGAAAAGCTTAAAAGATGTCTAGAGTGAGACTTCCGCCAAGATGGCGGCGTAGGTGGACGCACTGCACCGCCGCTCACAACCAGAGAGTTTAAACAATGAACTCAATAGTGAAAAATAAACAACCAGAACGGACAGAATCGAACTGAAGGGAAGTCCGACACCCAGGAAGTTGGGGAGGATGTACATCCAGGCCAGTAAGCGGGGCAGAATCGAGCGGAGGAGCGGAGTGAGAGGCAGTTTGCCCAGAGGAACTCACCCCGGAAGCGCCTAAACAAAACACAACCCCGAGCAATGGGTGAACCTCGCAGGCCGGCAGCGTAACCGGAGAGGCCAGTGGGAACCAGCAGGGCCAAGACTGGTGGAAAAGGCAGCGGGGAACTGGGGAGCAGAGGGTGATAGGGAGTGGCGGTGAACGGCAGACGCCATTGCTCCCTCCCAGGCCCCACCCCCAGAGGAAACATCACAAAAAAACGACCCAGATTGCCAGGCACCAACAAATACCTAAGACTCTGACAGGTGCGCCGAGATAAAAAAGAATGAAAATGGCCAAAACAAAAGATCAGAACAAATTACAACTAACGAACAAAGAGATAGCCAAATTAACAGATGCCCAGTTTAAAACACTGGTAATCAGGATGCTCACAAAACTGGAAGAAATAGTTGAACAAATGAAGAATACGATAAAGAGAATGGAGGAAGACTTACAGGGAACCAATAGGGAAAAAAAGGAAGCTGGGACTCAAACCAATGGGGTGGACCAGAAGGAAGAAACAAGAATTCAAAAAAATGAGGAGGGACTCAGGAACCTCAGAGACATTTGTAAACGACCCAACATCCAGATCATAGGGCTGCCAGAAGGACAAGAGGAACACCAAGAAATTGAA
>PVJI01027372.1:0-17782 GCA_004026765.1 Micronycteris hirsuta
CCCTCCCCCCTCCCCCCTGGCTATTGTTAGATTGTTCTTAATGTCAATGTCTCTGGTTAAGCTTTGCTTGCTTTTTGCTTTTGTTGATTATGTTCCAGTTAAAGGTGAGATCAGATGGTATTTGTCCCTCACTGCCTGGCTTACTTCACTTAGCATAATGCTCTCCAGTTCCATCCATGCTGTTGCAAAGGGTAGAAGCTGCTTCTTCCTCTCTGCTGCGTAGAATTCCATTGTGTAAATGGACCATAGTTTCTTGATCCACTCATTTGTAGATGGGCACTTAGGTTGTTTCCAGCACTTGGCTATTGTGAATTGTGCTGCTATGAACATTGGAGTGCATAGGCTCTTTTGAATTGGTGTTTCAGGATTCTTAGAGTACAATCCCAGTAGTGGAATTGCTGGGTTGAAAGGCAGTTCCATTTTCATTTTTCTGAGGAAGTTCCATACTGTTTTCCACAATGGCTGCACCAGTCTGCATTCCCACCAACAGTGGAGTAGGGTTCCCTTTTCTCCACATCCCCTCCAGCAGTTATCTGTTGCTTTGTTGATGATGGCCATTCTGACTGGTGTGAGGTGGTATCTCATCGTGGTTTTAATTTGCATCTCTCTGATGGCTAATGATGCTGAACATCTTTTCATATGTCTCTGGGCCCTCTGTATGTCCTCTTTCAAGAAGCATCTGTTCATGTCTTTTGCCCATTTTTAATTGGGTTTTTTGTCTTCCTGGAGTGGAGTCCTATGAGTTCTTTATATATTTTGGAGATCAAACCCTTGTCCGAGGTATTATTGGCAAATATGTATTCCCATACTGTTGATTCTCTTTTTATTGTAATACTGTTTTATTTAGCCCCACAAAAGCTCTTTATTTTGATAAGGTCCCATTTGTTTATTCTTTCCTTTATGTCCCTTGCTCTAGGGGACATATCATTGAAGATGTTGCTGCGTGGAATGTCTGAGATTTTCCTATCGATGTTTTCCTCTAGAACTTTTATGGTGTCACGACTTACATTTAAGTCTTTTATCCACCTTGAATTTATTTTTGTGTATGGTGTAAGTTGGTGCTCGAGTTTCATTTTTTTGCATGTGGCCGTCCAGATTTCCCAACACCATTTGTTGAAGAGGCTATTTTTATTCCATTTCATGCTTCTGCCCCCTTTGTCAAAGATTAATTGCCTGTAGAGACTTGGGTTTATTTCAGGGCTCTCTATTCTGTTCCATTGGTCTATCCATCTGTTTTTATGCCAGTACCAAGCTGTTTTGATTTCAGTGGCCTTGTAATACAGTTTGATATCAGGAATTGTGATCCCTCCTGTTTTGCTCTTCTTTCTCAAAATTGCAGCTGATATTCGGGTTCGTTTATGGTTCCATATATATTTTTGAAGTCAAACCCACGTAATTTTAACAACATATAAAATTGTATATGAGTACTCACCAGCAATGTATACTACAACTTGAATGATGAAGATCATGAATTATGTAGCTGTGCAGTACTGATGGTGATGAAGGTGATGACGATGAGATGAATGTACTGCACAGCCAAGAAGAGCATTACAGCTCTTCTGAAGGCACCACTTCATCAGGCGCTTCATCAGGTGGTGCAGTATCTTCTCCCTGGGCCGTAACTTCTATTTCTGTTAAAGGTGTAGGCATAACTGATCTCTTCATCTGAGTGATTAACATAGTTATGGGGAGTTGCTGGCACTGCTTTTTCTTCTGAGTAAAAAGATTTTTATAAACTGACATGCCACTCTCGATTGTATTTATGAAGTGCAATGAACGAAGTATCTGGGGGTCCAATTCTTCAGCCACTCGCTGAACTTCTTTCGCCATTCTGACCATGGTTGCAAGACGATCAGTGTTAGGCCAACCTCCTCCTCTTCTCCAACCTGTAGTTCGTCTTGTTCTTCATCCTCTTCTTCACTTGATGACTTCATCATCTCCCTCAGGTCTTCGTCCGTCAATGGTTGTGAGTGGACATCCGCAAAGGCAGCTTCTCCATGCAGAGAAACGCTCTTGAGTACAAAGCATCTCTGAAATTTGTCAAACCAGCCCTTGCTGGCATTGAATGGTGTTGGTCTGGTGGGAGAAGCACTTGACAGTCCTGCTTCTGTGTCTTCGTCCTCGTTTTCATCCTCGTCACCGTCATCTTCCATTCCATCAGCCAATAGTGTGCCGTGTACAATCTCATGTTGGCAAACTTGCACAAGTGGTAGTGGCGTACTGCATTTCCATTGTGTACAGCATGGTATTCATCTGCTGATGAAATACATACTGTATTTTTATTTCTTTTTAATATTCTTTTAATATGTTTGAATTAACATTTTTTATATTTTTATATTGTTTTAAAATATTTAGGCAAACATAATTAAAATAATAAATATTGTATAAATACCTATATACCACAAATCCCATGATATAGCGAAAACTGCATGATACAGAATTAGATATACATTTTTTTAAAAACCCATGATACAATGAAGCCACAATAAGTGAACCATGATATAGCGAGGGATGACTATATTCCACAGGAATATGTGGTAGCTTTGGAAATAATAGTACAAATAACTTAGTCTCAGTTTACATGTGGCCTCTGGGAATGGTTGTGAGAAGGATGGGACTGGAAGGGGAGGAATGAAGGCCTCTAATTAACAAATGAAATGTATACATACATGCATGAAATTAAATTAACAAAGTGAAGTGAAATTAAATGGGGCCTCAGCATGTACATAACTCAACCCAGAAAGGGTGTATCAGGAGGCATTGGAACTTTGGGTGACAGAATGTCATCCCTCCATCTTCTCCTTGCTCTCATCATGTTTGCTATTGTGGTCACACAGCTTTCAGATACTTTCCACCCATAATAATTCTGCTTGGCCTGGTGGCTCTTGTGGACAGAGTTTGTAACTAGTTTGTTAAAAGTGCCATGAGTTGTGACTGGTTCAGGGAAACTGTGGGCATCTCAGGGTGTCAGGCAGAAGGCAGGTAGTGAGCAGTTCTGGTTCCGAGAAAGCCTGTGTATGAATGAGCCTCCACTCGACAGAGGTGTGCTGGTTTAGATGAAATAGTCAGACATTGACACTTTCCTCAAGGGAAGACGGTATGGAAATACCATACTAAAAACTAAAAGAAGGCCACATAGTTTGAGTAATGTTTTCATTAACAACATGCCATACAGGATAATGACCCATTTTAATGCTATGCATTGAATTGTATCTGCAGGTAGGTATTGACTAATGAGAGAAAGGCTCTGATAGGACATTTGGGCATTCTTGCATTGTTCTCTCCTATCTCTCAGGATGCAGCACATTTTGGTCACCCATCAAAGACATGGCCGCTTCATGAAAACAATCTATTGAACTGTCTGAATCACATCGTGTCTTTCCTGGAGAATATCAGGAAAGGAATACATCCAAGAACCATTCTGCAAGACATACTCACTACATAAATTAAGTTTGACAAATAGTGAGCAGCTGGGGGAAGAATATCATATCTGCCAGCCTCCTTGACTCCCTGGAATGGCAACAGTACCCGCAATGGGTGCTGAGCAGGAACATGAGGGGTGTGGGTGCAGGAAAAAGGACAAGGCTGCTCCCCCTGAAACCCTCATAACAGAAGAGAGGACTTTGACTTGACAAGACTTGCCCCCAATTGATTCTTAATGTTACTCCAAGAGACCACCTTCAATGATATATTTTCTTAGCTTATATGAGAAATGCCCTATCATTCCCTTTTGGGTTTCTTGGTAGCTGAGGAATTTAATGAGATGATAGATCAAAACCCTGTTGGATGACTAACATCTTGTTTCCCCACCTTGTTCCTGCAGAGTTGAGTGGTGCTGTGGGAAGAGCGTGGGCCTTGGAGGATGAGGAGTGTGGGGGGCACTGGGTTCACTATGCACCAGACCCTGTTAACCTGGACAAACCCAGCCCTTGCTGACACCCAATTTCTCATCTGTGAACTGAGAGGATTTCCCAAACCTACCTCTCAGAATTATTTTGAGAAGCACAAGACAGTCTGACAGACAGAAAGCCATATGTACAACATAAAGCACCACACACTCACTAGAATTTATTTTAAAATTTTTGATAAAGCAGGACAAATATGTGTCCAGGATACAGACCTAATCCTCCCAGAAAAATTAGGACATTTAATTAAGGCAGCAGTAGGGCTTCTTTTGTAATTTTTATTTCACAAGCCCAGGATATTATATCTCAACACAGTCAACAGGCAAAATTGGAAAAATAAACAAACAGCTTTTTGAAAAAATAAAATGGAATAAAGTAAATTGTGGGGACTCAGAAAACTGTTTTTGAATCTATTATTTTTATTTCATCTCTAAAGTAATGAATGACATTTAATCTAGGCCTTTCTTTCAAAAGTATGCATTTCTGAAAGTATAAATTCATCTCACAAAATCACACTGTAATTGTCTAGGACAGAGTCTCTTAAATGACTTCTGAATTTCAAATGAACTATGTGCTTTGTTGAAAACAGTTACATTGTAGGACTTGGTCTGTACCTTCAACTAGCTGAAAAACAAAGGTACACAGTTTCTTGTGGTACAAACTGCCTTAATAAAAAGCCTTATAGAACCCGGCTGCTATGGCTCAGTGGATTGAATGCCACCCTGCAAATCAAAGGGTTACCAGTTTGATTCCCAGTCAGGGCACATGCCTGGGTTGTGGGCCAGGTCCCCAGTAGGGGGCATGTGAGAGGAAACCACACATTGATGTTTCTCTCCCTCTTTTTCTCTCTTCCTTCCCCTCTCTCTAAAAATAAATAAAAATCTTTAAAATAAAAAGCCTCACAGAAAGTGGGGTCTGTGCTTAAACAAATATACAAAGTCCTACAGCTTTGTTAACCCCAAAGAAAGTCAGCTTAATTCCAATATGCTTCATGGTGGATCTATACTAATTTGATATTAAAAGTGATGTAGAATTGTTTTTAATGAATGATGTTTTTCTGTTTTTCAGACTCTTTTACAAAATGGGCAACTCTGTTATAAGAAAGAGCTTATTCAATAGGGTCTGTCTATCAGTTATAAACATAGAATGTTGATCCAATTAACTGAGCCCCCCACAAATTTATCTTCCTAAATTCATTTTAATGACCAGTTAAGTACAAGTATCCATCAAAATTTATTTACAATTTTGCCAGAAATTTTATAGGGATTCTCATGGTATGTTATCTTAATAAAGATGGCAAATTGAAAAATCAAATGTGTAAAGTTCCCATAAACAACAGATAAAAGTCATGTTATTTTTCCTTCTTCACACATGAGAAGTTCTTGAAGTATATGAGCTGCGTTACCCCATAGTACTTATAAAATGTATCCTTGTCCAAACTGAAATAGTAATTTCCCTCTTCTATATAAAGGAAGACCAACATCCAGGAAATGCGCACTCCTACGAAAACTGCAGATACCAGATTGATCAAAGATCCTCCAGAATGTACTTTTCAGACCATCAAGGACTTCAGTAAACTCTAAATTTTAAGAAGTTTCACCCATTCGAAATGTACATATTACAGAACCTATTTATGCTTATAAAGGATGAAATCCTCAAGCATTCTTGCATCTATTCACAAAACCAAATTGTGTAAAATCAAAATTAAATATTTTATTTATAAATTGTATCTATCAGTTTATCGATTATCTAGCTATCCTTATCTAAATATGTCCTATACATACACATATGAGGTCTGTCCAGAGGGTATCCAGCCATGTAATATGAAAAAGAGACATTTATTGATGAAGATACAAGATACATTGTACATGGGGCAATGACACCTGAGTCCCCTTCAAGTAGGCACCTTGGGACTTCACACAGTTCTCCCAAATGCCATAAGCTTCCCTGTCGTATTTTCCTGAATATCATCAAGGATCTGAAATCTCTTCCCTTTCGACAGTGATTTTAGTTTGGGGTAAAGCCAGAAGTCGCTGGGCACCAAATCTGGGCTGTGGTGGGGCTCAGTAACCTGGTGATTTGATATTTCACCAAAAAACTCTGCAGGAGATGTGATGCATGAGCAGGCTCATTGTCATGATGAGGCTGCCGATCACCGGTTGCCCATAGCTGCAGCCTTCCGCATCATCCAAATAGTTTCCGGGGAGGAATGTTCACGCTTAATGCAAAATTTGATGCACATTCATTGCTCTACTCAGTCATTTTGAATGTGATGGCCACACAGCACACATGCTCACTCAACAGTGTCTACTAGTACAGTGAAATCGTCATTGTTCATGCATGTGCGTTCCAGTCCACTCTCCTTGGCTGCTAGGTTATATTGATGTGGCACAATCCATTCTTGTTCTATTAAAAATGACTAGACTTTTTCCAGACAGACCTTGCATACAAATTTATCCATAGTCTTTTATTTATTTGTATCTATATCAGTGTGTGGCTGTGTATATCTACCTTTATATCTATTTCTTTATCTATCTGTCTATCTGGAAGATTGCACTATAAGCTGATAATTTTATCTGCCTCAGGATAGAAGGCAGGGAATTCAGGGTCAGGAGTGCAAAGGAGATTTAGTTCCTTCCCTATATTTTTTGAACCATTTAGGTTTCATAATCATGTCCATGTGTTATTTACAAACAGAGAGCATCAGTGAGAAAGGACCTGGAACGTGTTAGATACTTTAAAGATATTTGTGGATATACAATGGACCTTCATGAATGTACATGAAAACCTCCATATACTTAAGATGCCCCAAGTATCTCTGTATTTTTTTCCTCTCTCCCCCCCAAAAAAGAGTTGAAGGAAATGTGGTATGTAGTAACACATTACATGTTGACAATGTGTGGTGGCTAGCTCGTTAGACTGCCTGGACTGGCATGAATCCTGTAACGCAATAATTTTCAAACTTTTTCATCTCATGGCACATATAAGGTAATGACTAAAATTCTGCAGCACACCGAAAAATATATTTTTTACCAATCTGACAAAAATAGGTATAATTTTTATTCATTCACACCAGATGACTATTGTTATGTTGGCTGTTGTCATTTTTTTATTTGATAATGTAAGGGAAAAGAGCTCAGTGCCCCTAACTAGTTAGGTATTGCATGTTTTAAAAATTCTTGTGGCACACAGATTGAAAATTATTGCTGTAATGCACAAAGCACAGCTTAAACTTCCCCTGCCACCTCCACAATCCCTGCATGGAACTTGTAATAATGAAAAAAATGGGGACCATACCTACAGGCCTCTTCTCCCACTACTCCATCAAATGTCTCCAATCTCCTAGCATCCTCTGCTCAACATTGTAAATACCAAAAATAAACATGCTGCTGTCTTTTGAGAGCAAAGATCTTACAAACACAAGAGGGCACCAGACCCAACTGGGATAAAACATAAAATGCTAGGTATACACTTAGTAGAGCCTTAGCACAAAAGCAGGATAGTCAACTGTCTGGAGAGAGCAGCATGGGTGGGTAGGAAAAGCAAATGTGCTCTTTAACCAGCATCTTGAAGGATAAGTCAGACATAACAGGGCATGGGGTAGGGGTGGCAGGGGGCAGGGCTACAGTGGGAGGAGGGGTTGTCAGATGTCTAAGAGACAAAAGGGAAAGTACAAAGGCACGGATGCTCAGCACATATTGAATGGGGGAGGAAAGTGTGACTGGGTAATCATGAGTTATGTTTTTATAACACTTTACTTTTTGCAAAATGTTTGCATAAGTATTTATTCTTCATAATTCTCATGTAAAAGGCAGGCTTTTAGGTCCTGTTTCACAGATGATAAATTTGAGGTCCTAAGAGATACAAATGACCTACTCAATGGCACAGGAGTGACACAACTAAAATGCTACCCAGGCCCCATAACCATGTCATTGCCACTTCAGTGACATCAGAAGCAGCAATGGGGACGGAGGTTGTCCCCTGACTCTGCCATCTCTATGTGTAAGCTTCGGCCTCCACCTCAGCTCCTAGTTTAGGTCCAAAACAGCAAAGGCTTTTTGTCTGGAATGTGTTTTGCTGTTAAGGTTCCTGACATCACACCCAGCTGCCTGAGAGGCCCGAACAATTTGTGTGGACAGTTTAACTTTGAGGGAACCCTCATGGCCACACCTGTGACCCAAAGTGCTGCAATGAAGCCAAGAGCTATAATAATAAGACAGATGTAGCTCAGTGGATTGAGCGCAGGCTGGGAACCAGAGGATCCCGGTTTGATTCCCAGTCAGGGCACATGCCTGGGTTGTAGGCCAGGTCCCCAATGAGGACCATGTGAGAGGCAACCATACATTGCTCTTTCTCCCTCCCTTCTCCTCTCTCTGAAAATAAATAAATGAAATCTTAAAAAAAAGACAGATTCTAATATTGAAATCTGATGTGATGAAGCAGATTACTACTTCTACATAAACTGATGACGCACAACACTCTTTATGTTACCAAAAGGTGTTAACATTAATTGTCTTCTGGGTGCAAACAATCCCCTTTGTCCTCTAGCAGGTACCATTTTATTTTCACCAGATATTGGCATTGCCACTCATTGCTGAAATTAAATCTTGCAGATACAGCAGTGTCCCTCTTATCTGTAGAGAATGCATTCCAACCCCCCAGTGGATGCCTGAAACCACAGATGATACCAAACCCTATATATACTAAATATTTTCCTATACATACATGACTATAATAAAGTTTAATTTATAAATTAGGCACAATAAGAAATTAACAACAATAACTAATAATAAAATTGAATCATAACAATATACTATAATAAAAGTTACGTGAACATGGTCTCTCAAAACATCTTATCGTGCTGTACTCTCCCTGCTTGTGATGGTGTGAGATGACACAGCACCTACATGGTGAGATGAAGAGAGGTGAATGACGTAGGCATTGTGATGTAATGGTAGGCTACTATTGGCCTTCTGACAATACATCAGAAGGAGGATCATGTACTTTGGGTGATCCTGGGTCATGGAGCCATGACGATGCCAATGGTTGGATGTCAGGAGCAGACCATGTTTGATGATTGGGGAAATTTAATATTTTCAGACCACGGTTGACCACAGATGACTGAAACTGCAGAAAGTTAAACAGCGGATAAGGGAGGGCTATTGCATCACCAATGATTATGGTCCATGATCAGCATTAATGGTCCAGTATGCAGCAAAGCTCACATCTGGGAGTTTGTTTGTAGAAAGGGAGCAGCGCAACTCAGTAAAGTAAGACAGGGAAATTTGCTGTGCATGTCAAAATTCACGTTAAAGACTGATGTAATACAATAAGAAATGAATGAAACCTGGAGGGAACATCATTAATCAGGAGTTATCAGATTGCCTCCCCAAATACTCATGGTTAGCTTTGCCAGAAAAATACGCTTGTGGGAGAGGAAATACTAATAAAAATTTTACATGATCCTTATCCCAATATGTCTAGGATGTATCATGAACCCAGATATGTGAAAGTTAACCCAAAAATCACTATAGAAAAAAGACTTCATTCAGAGTAAGTGGAATGGCAAAATGATCTATGTGACGATGGAACAGAAAGAACTGACCATGTAAGGGAAGACTGATGACAGGATTACTTTGAGTTATCTCTTTTTTATACAACTTTTTTAAAAAAGATTTTATTCATTTATTTTTAGAGAGAGGGGAAGGGAAGGAGAAAGAGAGGGAGAGAAGCATCAATGTGTGGTTGCCTCTTGCATGTCCCCAACTGGGGACCCAGCCCACAACCCAGGCATGTGCCTGACTGGGAATCGAACTGGTGACCCTTTAGTTCACAGGCCAGCACTCAATCCACTGAACCACACTAGCCAGGGCTCTTTTATACAAATTTATATGTAGAGCCTCATCAAGTGTTTTATTTGTCTTAAATATATACATTGCAAAATTATACTTTTGTTTCTTGTTTTTCTGACCTGTTATCATAACATTTGTCCCATACCAATCACATGCTCCACTAACTCTATACAATGAATATGGAACATTTCTGCAAAGGAGTTCTTATCAAACGGAAATTTAAAATATAAAATTCTGAGATTAAGTAATGCAAAATAAAGTCCTTTTTCTGTGAATGAGTGACTTAGTTTATTACCTTCTATGAAATCTTGAAATCTGATTTTGAAGTGTTTAGTTAAAAAAAATGGAAGTGAAGAATAGAAGGAAGAGTGGAGAACTGAAGATCAACAAATCTATAGTAAATTTAGAAATATACTGGCAAATACAAAATCGAGACAAAATTTCTTAAGCATCGAGGATCAAGATTTTTCAAATATATTCATGTAAGGTAATTAAAAAAAGATTTTATTTATTTTTAGAGAGAAGAGAAGGAAAGGAGAAAGAGAGGGAGAAAAACATCAACGTGTGGTTGCCTCTCACATGCCCCCTCCTGGGGACCAGGTCCACAAGCCAGGCATGTGCCATGACTGGGAATCAAACCAGCAACCCTTTGGTTCACAGGCCATGCTCAATCCACTGAGCTACACCAGTCAGGGCCATGTAAGGCAATTTTATCCTCAGGGAAAATCATGTGTTCACAGCTGCAACTAGCTTATATCAGGGTTGGTGAAGGCCTGTAGCTATACCATAAAATCACACATGGATGACAACAAATACAATAATTAAAAACTGACAATTGGTACCTATTTTCCCTCCTTCTTTATCTCTGTTTTCTCCTTTTCCTCCTTCCTCCCCCCATCTCTTCCCCCTTCCTTCATTTTTCCTTTCATTTTCTAATCTCCACTCTGAATTACAGTCTGGGCTAGTTAGCATCCCATAATTTATGCAAGTAGTTTTTGGCAAACTAGAATTAACTACCAATCCAACTCCAATTTATTTAGTGGATTCTTGTCATTCCCTTATACCTTGACACCCTTGAGGAATGTGCCTTGATTGACCACTCTTTGATTGAATTGTGAGTGAAAAGCACATACGTATGCAGCAGGGGAGTGCTCTAATGATTCTGTATGCAACATGCTATGAGGATGATAAGAAAGGAAGAAACTGATCATACCTGGAGGAATTTTAGAGACTTCCTATAAGAGGTGACATTTGATATGGCATGGAATAGTAAGTAGGGATTTGCCAAACAGACAAGATGAGGAGGCAGGGTATTCCATGGAGAAGAGAAGGAGGGGGGATATGTGGTTAATCCAGTCAATTAAAAAACAAATTAATTGATTTAGGAAATATTTTCTGAAATGTTACTTAAAACATGAATTTGTATAGTCAGAGTCTAATCCTACTTGGTCCCTGCTGCAGTTAAGGAAATATATAAAGGCTCATGTTGACAGAACTATCGACTAATGGCAAACGTAGCCTAAAAGAGCAAGATTATGCTGTTGACCACCACATAATATTGTTCACACGGTGCTGCCAATGTCAGGGTGGCCTAGATCACTCCCAAGGGGATTAAGGAAGATCCTGGAAATGTTAGCAGATCATGATGACAAGATGTTGGAGAAACATCCTGAAAATGGGCATCCATAAATATATGTGCTCTAATTTGTGAGATTTTTTAGATATCAGAAACTGCTTGCTCTGGGAATAATAAACAGCTTATACAGGATAATATTTGAGACATTCAGATATTTCTTTTCACAAGCAATAATATTGATGAAAACTCTTAGCTACTTATGGTGTTTTCTTTAAGGATCAAAGAAGAGATATTCTTCATATTTATAGAAGATGTTTTCTTTTCCCCAGACTATTGGCATCTTCATGTAAACATGATTCCCAGGTTACATGCACTATGAATTTATTTCTTGTATAAATGTATTTTCATATCCTACTCTTGCCTAAATTATATTTTTCCTATAAATACAGACTGGAATTCTATTCACAAAATAGGTGTGTAGGTAAGTAAATTATAAAAAAAGAATTATTCTTGTATTTTCTTTACATTATTGATATGAAATATGAAAACTTAGAAGTAAAGTGATCCAAAATCACTTTAATGCAATGAGATTCCAATGCATTAAAGGTATAGAGTTTATAGCCTAAAATCATCTTAAAATTATTTACTTCAGTCTCCTCATGTTCAATATAGGAGATGTAGGTCAAACGAGGTCATGACTTGCTCCCAATTCCTCAGTTATTATAAAAATCCTACAATGAAAATATCAGTATCTGGATTCCAAGTACCACATTCCTCCTTTGCTCTACTGTGTATATACCTTTATGACTACCTTTTCTTTAAAAACAATCATAGAAGGACTGTCAAAGATCATTTAGTGCCCTGGTTCCTTGAGTGACTAGAACTATATATTTTGCATAGATTTTAAGCTATAAGCTATTTATTTCTTAAGAAACTGACAAATAGTAAATTAGAGTATTATTCAAATTATCATCTTTCCCTTTAAAAAATGAAAGTGATTTTCATTCTTCAATGGAGTTTTAGGTCTTCATACATTCTTTTATATTACACAAAAATTCAATGGAAAATGAAATGTAATTTGTCAGCAACATATACATTCTAAAATAAAGAAATTTCATATTAAAAGACTAGTATTATTCAAAGATGTTTATAAATTATCTCAATTGCCAAGGATCCATTTAATCCAAATGAGTCATTATGTGGTAGAAATCCCCTCCATCCCATCCCTTGGGATTTTGGCTGTGAAAAATCAGCCTAGATATATTTCTGAAAAAAAAAAAAGAAGTAGAATATTCAAAGATCTGGGGCCATCAGTTCCCAACAGTTTGCAAGTCAGCTCACAAAAGTACCAGGAGTAATTCTGCCCACATAATCAATCATTCAGCAAGTAACTCCCAAGTCCACTTGAATTAGATTTGGTCAACCGCATGTAGGCAGCATTGCTACATCATTCAACAATCTCTACTGCACTCTTAAAGGTGCTAAGTATGCACTTCATAAATTGGGCCTCGGACTGTACCATCCTGCTATCTTGGGCCCTATATCTCTGAGAGAGGGCTTTGGAAACAAAGTGGGTTCCAATTCCTGCGCTGGCACATGTTAGTTGAGCAACTTGTCTCTATTCCTCAGTTTCTTTATTTGCAAAATGGAAATAAGAATACCTAGTTCATAAAGCTCTAAGGAAGGACAAATAAAATAATACTTGGAAAATACTTAAGCAAATTATCTAGAGTGTAATGTGGAATTGGAAATGTTTAAGCACCAAATATTATGATTCACTTGGTTAAAATAAAACTATAAACCAAATATTTTAATCGTATTAATGAGAACAATTTAGGGGAAATAATGTTTGACACAAGTGCTTTTGGGAAAGCAGGGTACAGGTCTCCTTGTTAATCCTTATTGAAAGATAACAGAGATTGCTGGAAATATTTACAAATCAATTATCATTAAGGCACAATGTATAAATAGCATTAGCCATGTACAGATTTAACTTAATCTATACATATTTCTTATCTTGTCATTGTAAAATTGATTTGGGGGCAAGTTTGTTGCAAATGGAAGAAATCTCTGGTAACATTCTGTTTCCATTTGCAGAGGTTTATTTTTATCCCTAGTGCAATATAATCCTTAACCTCAAGACTATAATTACAAGGGGCTTGTTGAATATGTATTCTATAAAAAAATGTTATCTGTTGGAGTATTTATTACAGGAAATTGGATTTACTCACCACAATTGTAAAGCACTAGCCTTCTGATGTTTAGCTCAATATATTTGTCCTTGCTAAATGTAGCAACACATCTAATATATATGTGACATAGATTACTTGTCCATGAGAAAGCTTTTTAATTTAAAATTTCTTCTTGTGGGCTTGTTTTAAAAAAAATGTACTTATGACTCTAATAAAGTCATCTCTAAACAAAACACAGAGATTTATTCTTCTACAATGAATGGTAAATATAAAACCAATGTTGACTCTTGCTACTAAGATAAGTACTTTAATTATCTATTCTCTCTTTGAACATTTGACAACTGCCCTAAAATTTATAGAGTAATAAAAGTAGATTAATTTTGCCTTCTCTTAGGGGAAAACAAAGTTTGACATACCAGGGCTCAAAACTGGGTTAACTCTCCAGCTAGCCTCTGAGCTTTTGTCTTTATCCTTGTCTCTACCTCCCTATAATAATTGCCTACAAATACCAAGGGCCCCCCTTAGAATCTGGGGCTATGTCTACTCTTGCTATTTCCCTTACTAAATACTGGTGTCCCAGCCAAACCCAAGATTATGGCTGGTGTCCAGCACCCGGTGAGCATTCCCCCCAAATTTCATGCCCGCTGGTCTATCGGCATCTCTGATAAAGATCTTCCCCAAAATTCCTCAGGCACCTGTTTGTCAAAGGAATGACAACCAAACAGTGGCTTTGAGTGATACTGTGCCTCAATTGCATCCACAGTGAATAAAATTAAATGTAAAATCCTGCATTCTGAATCATGGACCTGGTGTTGCTTTTCCCTCTGAGTGTAAGGACCATCCAAGCTAAAGGCATTGAGAAAGAGGACATCAGGTTAGTGATTGATTAGCTTCAGGAACAGAAAGGTAAGTGTAATGTAACTCAACTGGTGAACTTGCTATTTCCTGTCATCATCAAGACTGAAAATAGCCAGGGTTCGATAGTAACATAAATAAACTATAATTAAAGAGCAAACACAGTCTAGCAAGTATAACTCAATTTTGATATTATCTACCTGGAGACAGTGTCAGATCCCACAGGCTAAGGGTTTAGTCCTATACGGCTGCCCCCACCTTCACTTCAGACACCAGTCACAAGTCTAGGTTGTCACCTGTGCTTCTGAAGGAACTGCTATAGATGAGAGGTTCCAATGAGCCCTCCTTGGGTTTCATTCATTTGCTAGAGTGGCTCACAGAACTCAAGAAAAACATTTTACTTAATAGATCACTGGTTTTATTATAAAAAGCTGTGACTCAGAAACAGCCAAATGGAAGAGATGCACAGGGCAGGGTGTGTAAGAAGGGGCATGGAGCTTCTGGGCTCTCTCCAGGCCACCACTCTACCTGCATATCCATGTGGTCACGAAACCAGAAGCTCACCAAACCTTGTCCTTTTGGGTTTTATGGAGGCTTCATTACATATGCATGGCTGATTAACTCATTGGTCATTGGTCATTGATTCAACTTCTAGCCATGTCCCATCCCTGGAGGTTTGGGACTAAAAGTTACTATTCTCTAATCACATGATTGTTTTCCCTGGCAACCAGTCCCCATATTTAGATGCTTTCCAAAAGTCACCTTATTAATATAACAAGACTCTGATCACATAGGACATTCAAAGGGTTTTAGGAGTTCTATGCCAGAAACAGAATGAAGACCAAATACGTATTTGTTATAAATCATAATATCAAAGGAATGATAGAGCATTTCTATGACAGCTAAAGCTCTCATATCATAAGCATCCTGCTGTTTTCTTTAAAATACAAAAGCAAAACCAAAACTTACATAATGAGCTATGACCATTAAGAAAAGATAGCTAGATAGCTAGTAATATGGAAGGGGAGGCAGAATTAGGAGGTTGTCGAGGCCTAAGAAACTTCAGGAGTAGGAACACCCCATCAGTGGGAGACCATAAGGGTTGTCCTCACCTATGTTTCTTTGGACCCAGACAATTCATTCCAAGAGACAGACCACAGCTCCCCATTAGACCAGAAAGCACGAACAGAGATTTGTGTTTTGGAATCACCATTTTACATGCACTTTCTAAGCAAAGACAACACTATGCTGTTTTCTCAAGGTCATTTGAGACTGAGCAGTAGCCAGGATTAAATTTTTTTGGTTGAGGTAAGAGGAAGAAGCAGAAAGTATTGAGGATGTAGTTTCCCGGTGGCAGAAGTTGAGAACATGCCTCTCCATGGAAGGAGTTGAACATAGCACCCAGATTACCTATGTGATGATAGTGGTCAGTGTTACACTGCCTATAATACACTTAACATTAAACACATACACACAGATGCATACACATATATTAGATGTGTATCATTTAAATAGTTATCTCAAACATTAACTTGGGTCCAGATATGGTAAAGAACAATGCACAGTCTAATAAGTATGGTCAGCTGGTACTCAAATAGGAAGTCCATTCTCAGAGGGCAACAACTGAAAGTGATTCCATTCCTTATTTTTTAATCACCAAACTGGGCTTTGTGAATTAACATATGAAGTATCAGAAATGAAATCTGGGTGTGAAATAGGCATGTTGAATAGAATGGTGATTTTTGTAAATGGACTCTTATAGAGACATAAAAGGTAGTTAAGGTTTACAGATTGGCTGAATCTACTGTTACAAATACTGCTCACACCTGCACAAAGAGGTTTTAAGAATCTAATGAGGTTGGTAAATTTTACCCTTTGGAATGAAGCCCAAGCCTAGATTGATTTCTAAACAGTCATGCATCCCACTACTAGTTGAAAAATGTGGTTCTTAAACTTGGCTGCATATTAGACATACTTGAAATGTGATAAAAAGTTGAAAATGCTGGAGCCACACCTTAGAACAATTAAATCAGAGTCCCTGTGGAAGCAGTCTAGACATTACTGGTTTTTAGAGCTCCCTAGGTGATTCCAATGTGCAGCCAAGGTTGAGAACCACTAATCTGAGATAATATATAGTGGCAATTATTATACTGTTTGCAGATACCAGCCTCTGCAATGGGTTTGGATCTATCTAGAGTGACCCTTTCATGCAAGAAGGTAGTTAAAGTCCCTAAAGGGACAGAAATCTGAACTTCATGGAGCCCACAGAATAAGTTGTATGAACTGTTTCATGCCGGCTTGATAATGTCTGATTAATCTATATCTGTATATGGGGCAACATCTGTTCTAAGACAATTTATCCTGAAAGAAAAGTTTATGGGGAAGCAACTACCATCACCCATCTGCAATGTTTCAGTGGCATTTTTTAAATAAAAAATAAACTAAGGGCTGTGCAAGATCAAATTAGACTAAGATTGCAGTGGTTGCTAGGAATGTAATCTGTTACCCACCCAACTATGGGCTGTATTACTGACAGAGATTTAATTACTGTATTCATCAAAGGGTGGATGGGTGGATGGGTGGATGGATAAATATATAGATAGAAAGACAGATAATATGAAACTTCACACTGGAACTAAGAACCCATGCTGGCTTTGGCTGAGCTGTATAATCTTAATTGATTTATTGCTTGACATGTATCCACTTCCTCTGTGGCTCAAATGTCCATGTCCTTTCTGCTCTGTGTTACTCAGTTTATTGTAGACCACTGTGTATCTTCATTTTCCAATCATTCTGAGGACTCCTAGAGTCTCCAGGCCCCTCTTAGCCATTTTTATATTCCTCTGAAGGGACGAGGCCACTTTTGGATTCTCCCCTACCCACCATGTTGAGGGCCATGTGTCACAATTTGTGACTCCAGATTTCAGTGGCTTTGACATTCCTTCAGGGACCTTTCACTAACACCTCTTTATGTTTGGCTCCCACAAAGGCTGTCCAGATTTCTATCACACACGATACCACAGAGCATGATCCTATGATACTTAAGCCATAGTCTAACTTCCTTGATTGCCTCTGCCAGATATTTTGCTTTCCTCAAACAAATACATGGGTTATCTGCCCAGAGGCAAGAAAGTGTTCTCACATCCTCATACAATCCTAAACTCTAGGGCTGCTTCCTTCAAGGCCAAGTTTATTGAAATGCCATGTTGGGATCCCGGCATCAGCAAAACCATAGCACTGCGCATGTGCAACAGCCCTGTCGCCAATAAGCTCCCCGTTGCCCATAAAAGGCATATAGCCCCTAGAGCAAGAGGACCAATCAGTAAGACCCACGACTCCACCGAGCTTCTCCAGCAACGCCCCTCAGCCAACCAGTATATATACCCGCGATCCTTAAATAAA
>PVJI01027373.1:0-17558 GCA_004026765.1 Micronycteris hirsuta
TGTCATTGGGGTGATACATTGTCTGAGCCATTAGCCAATACCAATGCAGGAAAATATTATTTCAGAAAACATATATTTATATGTAACCATGGAAAGGATGCAAAATATGCTAAACTATTGATTACCTGAACAGTTCATACATGTCATAAATTTTGCACAGCTGTACAAGTCAATGCAAGTCCTAAGACATATATATATAACAGGACTGAGGAAAGCGCGTGGTAACCTGAATAAAAAAAGTAATAGATTCAATTTTAAAATATTTTTAACAATTAATTAACAATTAACAATTAAAATATTTTGCAAATGTAGATCTGAAATTTGATTCTAAAATTTTCACATTGGCATCATATTGTGCAATGATAGTCAAAGTTCAGAACTAAGTCTTGCTCGCCACAGATATTTTACGGAGGTGATAGAGACCGACATCAAAAGATGAGGTTAATAGTCTATGGTATGTAGGTTTTATGCTTAATTTTATTAATGTCATTTCCTGTTACAGGTTAATTCTTGTTAAGGTGTTTTCTAGTTTCAATAAAGTATCCAGAGGTAGCATTACAGAAAACCAAAGTTTTTGGTCACCATTGTCACCTCCATGCATCTTAACTCTGTGTCTGACATAGATTTCAGAACTCTTATAAAGTGAGGCAATGTGAAATTTTGTGTATTTAACACAACATTTTTAATGATATGAAAATGGTCAAAGCAACTAAGTGGGGAAAACTAGATAGATAGATGATAAGTAGACAGATAGATAGGTAGGTAGATAGAGTGGCAATGGATCCATAGCATAAACATTCCATATCCGATTAAACTTCAAATTGGAAATTCTAAGGCTTTGCCACAGAGGCCTATGTAATAATTTCCATTTCAACAAAATCTCTGGGCAATTTATTTTCAGAGTCAAGTTTGAGAAGCAATTAGCTAAAATATCCTTAAATTCAATGCAATTCCTATCAAGATTCCAATGATATAGTTCACAGAACTTAAACAAATATTTCAAAAATGTATATGCATCACAAAAGGCCCTGCATAGCAAAAGCTATCATGAGAAAGAAGAACAAAGTTGAAGGAATTATGCTACCTAATATCAAACTATACTATAAGGTCACAGTAATCAAAACAGCATGGTATTGGCATAAAAACAGGCACATAGACCAGTGGAACAAAATAGAGCCTATACCAGAAATAAACCTATACCTTTATAGTCAATTAATATTCAAGACAAGAAACAAGCACAAACAATGGTATAAAGACAGTTTATTCAATAAATAGTGTTGGAAAAATTATACCAATATGTACAGAAAAATGAATCTAGCCCACTTTCTTACACCACACATGAGAATAAATTCAAAATGTATTAAAGACTTAAATGCTAGACCTAAAACCATAAAAATCATAGAAGAAAATATAGGCAGCAAAATTTCAGATATGCTCATAGCAATATGTTACCAGATATATCTTCCCAGGCAAGGGAAATGAAAGAAAAATAAACAAATGGGACTACATCAAATGAAAAAAGTTTTTACAAAGCAAAGGAAAATTTTCAAAAAAATAAAACGACAACCCACAGAATGGGAGAACATATTTTCCAATACATCTGATAAGGGGTTAATATCCAAAATTTATAAAGTATTTACTAAACTGAATACTAAAAAACAAAAAAACAATTAAAAATGGGCAAAGGATTTGAATAGACACTTCTTCAAAGAGGACATACAGATGGCCAATAGACATATGAAAAAAACACTCAAGGTCACTAGTCAGAGAAATGAAAGTTAAAACCACAGTCAGGTACCATCTCACACCTGTCAGAATGGCTATTATCAGGAAAACAACATACAACAAGTGCTGGAGAGGATGTGGAGAAAGGGGAACCATTTGCACTATTGGTGGGAATGCACATTGATGTGGCCACTGTGGAAAGTGGATGCCTCAAAAATTGAAAATGGATCTGCCTTTTGCCCCACCTATCCCACTTCTGGGAGTATCTCCGAGGAACACAAAACACTAATTCGAAAGAATATAAGCACCCCTGTGTTCATTGCAGTGTTATTTACAATTCCCAAGATCTGGAAGCAGCCCAAGTGTCCCTCAGCAGATGAGTTGCTAAAACAACTATGGGGCATTTACACAATGGAATACTACTCGGCAGTAAAAAAGAAGAGAGTTTTACCCTTTGCCATAGTATGATGGACCTGGAGAACATATACTAAATAAAATAAGCCATTCAGAGAAAGACAAATACCATATGATTTCATTTATTTGTGGAATCTAATGAACAAACTGAACTAACAAGCAAAATGGAGAGACAGACCCATAGGTAGAGAGCCGGATGTCAGCTAAGTGGGGAGGAGATTGGGGGTGGAGGGACTGAGCAAAAAGGAAAAAGGTCTCATGAACATGGACAACAGTGTGGCAATTGTGGAGGAGAGGGAAGTCTATGGGGACCAAATTGGTAATGGAAAAATGCAATAAAAATCATTAAAAAGAGTTAAAAAATAAAATAAATAAATAAATGCCCTTTGCGTGACACTAGTTAAACACTATTTATCATGACCCAGCAGTTCTGGTTTGATGGCCTAAGTACACAACACAATATAAAAATGTGTTAAGACGTGAGTTATGACTTCACAATTCAGAGTTGCAAACCCTATGATATGAGCATAAATTTCTTGGGGGAATATAGCAGCTGACATGTTTTAACTCCAGTAATTAGCTCATTAGAGGAAACTAGTAATATCTGTTTTTTCCAAGTCATATAGCATATTTTATTATCTTGTTCTGTAACATTTCAAATGATTAAAGGTATTACAAATAATTTATGTAAAAGTCTAAATCTGAAATAAATATGTTAAATGAAATGAACTCCTCATTTCCTTTTATTTCTAAAACACCTAACATTTTTTATATTATAGTTTTTTTCAAATAACTGGACTCATAATTTCCTTGTAAATAAGTTTAACCATGCTGAAGGCATTTTTTACTTCATGTGTGGGGGTGGGCTCTTCTTTCTGATATACTATTTATGAACATAGATTTGCTTTAAATTTTATTTAAGTGTCATTTAATGTCTAATTATTTTCTGCTGACATATTCTAACAGGCATAGGTCCTCTGGAAATTCCTGTGCATATCCACACTGCTTATTTCTCTTTTTGAGAGCAAGGGCATATGGGCACTATGCATAGGTACTAAGACACATAATCCTCACAAGTTGAATACAGAGTTTTCTAGGTCTTAGTCATGTTTTAAGTATAGTATTAACAAGGAAAAAATTTACCTGTTCCCTCTGGAGGTTGGGTAGGAATGTAAAATGCACACTGAAAATAATTTATGGGTTTTGGAAACAAAATGTATTATAATATAATATAAAATATGATAATGGGGTTTTTCAGATTTATACTTTTGAACTTGTAACATTTTATTGGGGCAAAAAGGAGAGGATGAAATGTCTGCATTTTGTTTCCAAGTTGTTTTCATTTGTACTATTTCTTGTAGTATTTTGTAATGAATCTGAGCATTTTCTATCACAGACACATCTGTGAGTTACTTCGAATGGACATCAAAGAAATCAGTGACAGAAAGAGTTAATTTTATTTCCGAAGTGCCTTGTGGAGCTAGAAAGAAGCTGTGGTGACTTGGGTAATCTGAGTCAATTATATTGAATTCACATAGGGTGATTATGTAGTTCTCGGCTCCTCCTTCTACCAGCTGTTCTTAATCAGTCTTGATTCCTTAGTTCAACTGTTGCCCCCTACAATGCTGACTCTGTCTTTCTCAAGTAAGATTCCTTAATAATTGCTCGCTCATTTGGATCAATCTCCCTCCTCACTTGCCTATCTACTTTTTTGCTTCTTCTCAGTTATTTCTGACTTCTTTACATAAAATATTAATGATTTTTGTTGCTTCACTTTGTCATAAAATGCAAGATTTACATAAAATGTGAGATTCACAATGCCCACTGGTTTTTTAATTTTTAATTATTATTTTATTATATTTTTTCATTACCATTTATCCCTCTTATACTCTCTTCTACCTCCACCCATCACCTTCCCCCAGCAACCACCACACTGTTCTCCATGTCCATGAGTCCCTTTTTTGTGTGTGTGATCCCTCCACCCCTAAGCCCACCCCTCCAGAGCTGTCAGCCTGCTCTCCATCTATGAGTCTGTCTCTATTTTGCTTGTTTGTTTAGTTTGTTCATCAAATTCCACATGAGTGAAAGCATATGGTGTTTGTTTTTCTCTGACTGGCTTATTTCACTTAGCATAATGTTCTTCAGGTCCATCCATGCTGTCACAAATGGCAAAATTTTCTTCTTTTTTATGGCTGAGTAGGATTACATTGTTTAAATGTCCCATAGTTGTCTTATTCAGTTATGTACTGATGGACACTTTTGTACTGATGGAAATATTGTTTTGTTTTGTTTTGCAACATTGAGTTGTGGTCCAGAGAAGTTTAAGAGCTTCATATTAACTTGAAAGAAATGATTGTTAATTTTAAGGAACATTGTTTCTATCAATCTTACATTCTAATCCATAGCAACAACATCAACAACTCGACCCAGCCCCCCAGAGAAGCCCAAAAGCAAAAACAAGATACACATGTAAGACATACTTTAGGTTAGATGGACAGAAAAATCACAGATCTTATTCATGTGTATAGTACATAAAAATGCCTGTTAGACTTATAAATGGAGATTCTGAGTAAGCAGCTGGATCCAGAAAAGTTTCGAGTTCAGGAAAGAAGTAAGGCTGAGGGTAGAAATTTGGGTGTCATCAGAAAATAGATGGTACCTAAAATCATGAGGCAGGTTGGGATCACTTGGGAAATCAATGCAGACAGAAAAAGTCTATTTAATAGGACAGATTTTATTCAGGCTATTGTAGTTACATTACTACCTACATAACGGCCTCTCGCACCTCTGCACATATACATGTTAATATAAACAAAACACTATTCCATGGCATATTCTTTATAAAACTCTGATGAACTCCTACCAATACTTTAAGATTCAGCTTAAATGTCACATTCTCCATGCATTTAGAGAATGGCTGCATTGTCATTTTAGCAAGAAATGATCTTGTATCATCTTCCTCACCCGTTAGATCATGAAGTTCCTAAAGGTAAGGATCACATATTTCCAATGTCCTGTACTCCACTTGAAAATCGAAAGACACTTAGTGTGTTAATGAATAAAATAAAAAAAAAAGAATAATAGAAAGTGAGAGGGGAGGAAGGATAAGGAGAGTCTGCAGGATAAGCAGCAGAGAGGGGTCTTTGGGAGTGAGAGTAATGCATATTTTATTTAGCATGTAAGCTTGGTTCTGAAAAGCTTCTTGCAATTTTCACCAACATGGAATACATTTCATATAACTTAGCAGAACGTGATTCAATTTCCTCTTCTGTGAAATGAGAGTGTTGAACTAAGTCCTTTCCAGCTTTAAAATGCAAAGGTTTCAGATTCCCAAGTGAAATCCGATCTGTGATTCGTGCACACATTTTCTTCCCCATGTTTGGACATGCCTGCTTGTCTGAAAGCCCTGTGCTGGCTTGTGAACGCCCTCACCACCCCTGCTAAGTCTCACTTCCTCTCAGCCCTGACTTGGTAGAACTCAATGCCCTTATTTTACAAGTTACTATTGCTCTCAAAACAGCATGTCTGTTGTATTTGTGATATTTATATTTGTTCTGTGCTGCCTTGACATTCCAGATAGGATATTTACTATGTAAAGCAAAGCAAAACAGAACAGAAACATATAAACACAAACCCTCTTTTATCTCTCTTTATACAAATCTTGACATTAGGCAATAAGATAATCAGTAAATGCTAAAGATTAAAAATTGATGAGACATTGGGTGGGAAAAATATAACAGAATTTTGCAGTGATTTTAATTTGTTCACTCATGATATTTGAGAGAACTTTGCCATTAATTTATACTGCTTCATATTTTACCATATCATTAAATATTAGTTATAAAGACCTGCCCTTATTTTCTTGCCATTTTTTTTTCTGCTCCATCCATGGTTGTCACTGAAATATAAACCAATGAAATATGTGCATGATATGGATTTCATTATCAACTGATTCATTTATTTCAACCTTCAGTGGTGACTTATTTTTGAAATTAAGCACTTTCTACACCAACCCTCAGAGCTCAAAACCTTGGTTCTCATTCCTAGATTATAGAAAATGCCATGGAAAGAAGTATTAGATTTAAAATTCCAGTGTTTATGGTGAAGTGAAATAAAGCTCAGAGTCTAAAACTTATTAAGCTAAAACATATTAGGTCAACTGTAAATCCCTTTCTTCCTTAGTGGCTTAAAAAAATAATACAAGCTTATTAGTCTTTCTGTTCTTGTTAAATACACAACCCAGAGTTGATTTTTCATTAGAGAGGAGATTAAATTTAAAAACCAGAATAATGGATAGTTTAAATGATGTTAAATGAGTCATATTATATCTGTAACCTAAATTACTCTTTTGCAATTGTTAAATAATTAAAGATATCATATTTTGGTATACGGCTTTAGTAGTGATATGATTATTTTGTCTAACAGTGGTCCTAATTTCCTACCATTAATTGGGAGTCATTTTAACCAAATGGCAGAAGCTTCCTGAATTTTTATGCAATCAATGCTGTGTTTGGGTCTATAGAGGTAGTTTCAAACTTTTAAAACTCAGATCAACAATTAAGAAGCACATTTTTATATTGTGAACTGGCATACATACACACATTGCAATAGAAAAAAGTTTCAAGAAAAAAATTGGCTTATATTAGTGAAACACTCTAAAGTTATCATTGTTTTCTATTCTATTTCATTCAGATATTTTAGTCTATATAATTAAAAAATGTTGATTGAGACCAAGGGCCAGCAGATTAAAAAATACTACTCTAGAGTATATTAGGATTCCATTTTGGGGAAGGTTATAACTAGGTCAGAGGAGAAGAATAATATGAAACAAAATACAGTTTAATATCAGAGTCAGTGAAATTGCCTTCAAAATAATGAGATTTGAGCCAGACTTTGAAGAATAAGAAGAATGGCAAAGTGGAGGTACAAATGGGAAAGTCCAAATCCTAAGAGTAAATGTGAGTGTGTTAGTTCCCAGAATAATGAGAAGACAATTTAGGTTGGAGTTCAAGATGTGTTTTGGGCATCAGGAAATTGTAAAGACAGAGAAATTATTTGTATCTAGATCCATGATAACTCTGAGAATAAGAGAGAGAAATTTATACTTAATGTAGGAGAAACTAGAGACCAATCTAAGGATTTTGATTATTACAAATGCGTTTATTACATGATATTTAAGCTGATTATAATATAAAAATACATTCTCTGAATGAATTATGAAGGAATGGCTCCTGGGAGGATGGCCCACTGTGACAGTAACTCTGGTGTCGTGTGAATGGATTCTAGATGAGATGGCAGTATCAAGCTTGCATGTTAAGTAAAGTCATGGGAATGGTTTATAGAC
This sequence comes from Micronycteris hirsuta, assembly GCA_004026765.1. NCBI lineage: Eukaryota > Metazoa > Chordata > Mammalia > Chiroptera > Phyllostomidae > Micronycteris > Micronycteris hirsuta. Next base: position 7,484 of record PVJI01027373.1, read on the forward strand.
TGCTTACAGAGTTGACAGGGATGTATTAGTACTTTTAATGTGAAGTGTCAAGGTGGGCCAGTGCTGTATGGGTTATTCTAGGATTATTGAGTTTCAATAAAGTCAAAACAGAACAAAACAAAAGCAACATTTGGTTAATGATTATTTCACAGGGAGGTCAGGTACTTCTGCTGAAAGAGTTTTAGTATTTAGACATGTCTGACTTTGGAGTTTGACTCCATTTTTTACTAGTTGGTGACCCACGTCAAACAGATTAAGTTTCCTGAAACACCAATTCCTTTTCTGAGAATGGGGATAATACTACCTAAGTAAAAGTGATGTTTAGATTGTTTTCAAGATTGCAGATAGATTTTTAAACCATCAGTATCTGGCATAAAGAACCCTCCATGGCCTATAGCTATTGTTACTGTCTTTGTTATCTTGGGGTTAGTAGAGCAAGCGATCAAATGCTTAAGTTCTGAAGTCAAACAATGTATGCTCAGATCCTAGCTGTGCCGTTTACTCAGTGACCTCGGGGAGAGGTTTGACCTTTTTGTGTCACAATCCCTTCATTAGAAAATTGGCGACAGCAATGTAACCACCTCAAAGATTTTTTTGTGAAGATTAAATGATCTCTGACTGGTGTAGCTCAGTTGGTTGGGCATCGTTACCCAAAGCGAAAGGTCACTGGTTTAATTCCTGGTCAGAGCACATGCCTATGTTGCAGGTTCAGTTCCTGTTCCAGCGTGTGCGAGGGACAAGCAGTTGATGTTTCTCTCTCCCATACATGTTTCTCTCCCTCTCTTTCTCCCTCTCTTCTGCTCTCTAAAAATAAATAAATAAAATATTTTACAAAAGACTAAATGAGTGAATGTAAGTAAGGAAATTAAGCATGCCATGTTTTCATATATAAAAATAGATATAAGCTCTCAATATGCTATTATTGCTATGTCCTTATGTAGAAAGAATAAAAGGAATAGCCTTGAGGATGTCATTGCTCATGGAAAGGCTGCTATATAGTCATAAAATTTCAGTCAGAGAAGAATAAGTGTGAACTATGAAGCATTTAAAAGAGGTCAGTGCAACCTTAAGAGTCAGAAATGCTTGGATACCTGTTTCTCCCATATAGACAGTTGTCTCCTTGGATATTTCAAATTTAGGTAACACCTAAAATTAGGTAGACTGCACATTCCCTCTGGGTGTCCTTGTTCTGATGTTTATTTTTCTCAACTGTTTTTCTCTTTCTTATAACTTCTCTTATTCTTTACCCTGAGAAACTTTGTGTTTTCCTTGGATTTCCAGAAATCCAGTGAGACAGAATTGCAGTCGTTAAATTTAAAGATGTTATATAACTTATGAGATATAAAATATGATATTTATTAAAGACACAAATAATTATTCCATGCCCTGGCTGGTGTAGCTCAGTGGATTGACTGTGGGCTGTGAACCAAAGGGTCACTGGTTTGATTCCCAGTCAGGTCACATACCTGGGTTGTGGGCCAGGTCCCCAGTAGGGGGCCACGTGAGAGGCAACCACACATTGATGTTTCTCTTCCTTTCTTTCTCCCTTCCTTCCCTTCTGTCTAAAATAAATAAATAAAATCTTTAAAAATTAAAATAAATAAATAATTATTCTAAAAGAGAAGACATTGTTTTGAAAATGTTTTAATTAACTTCTTGATCAACAAAGAATTCAGATCACAGCAACTCAGGTTCCTCGTATAATGTAATATAAAACATTAGCAGCTACTTTTATTTAAAAGTGTATCTTCATTATGATTAACAGTAGGTTAAAAGAGTGAGTCATATTTATATATGCACAGAAAAGCAGGCAGTCACTAAGTCCTGATGATTCCACTTCCAAAAATTGTCTCACGCTGGTTATATGCATGTCTCAAACCTCTGACTCCATTGCTGCTACCCTATCATAAGCAGTCCTCTAAAGAACTATTGTAATAGTCTTCTACCAGGTGTTCAAAAGCAATCACACAAACAGTGATTTTTTAAAAGCACAAACCTGTCCATGTTACTCTTCTACTATAAGCAATTCAATGAATAAAATAAAAAAATTCTTTAAAAACCTAAATAGTCTGGCATTTACCTCCCTTTTTCTTTCTAACTCCTCTCTCTTGACTTAACATAGTCATGTATCCACTCTCCCTCCAGGCTGCCTTGCTAACTTGAACCACTGGAACACTTTCTGTTCTTCATCTGCCGCCAGCACGTACGCTTGGCACAGATACACTTTTACCTAGCCACTCTCTTATTTCTCAACCAAATCTTAGGTTTAAATCTCATTTCTGTAAAAAATCTTCTCTGATTCCAGATAATAGTGTAGTCTTCAGTTTTTAATATATAGTATGTTTTTATTTCATTGTCTTTATCACAACTGATGAAAAATAATAAATAATTTAAGCTTTGTGGCCTATATTGTGCTTAAATCCCATTGTGTTATAGATCACACAGGAATTGTTCAATATTATGTTTCAAGCCTAGAAAAGTGTCAAACACAGACTGAGAACTCAACAAAGACTTGTTAAATGAATGAATACATGAATAAATAATGTACAAGACTGAAATTTAAAAATCGAGAACATATAACTCCTAATGATAAGAACTGCTTGCATTGACTAAGGACACTTTAATTCTAAAAAATTAAAAACTGCGTTAGAGTTGGTAACAAAATATGCATATGACAATAATATAATTAATTTCTATTAGTTTGCTTTTATTTTCTGACCATGGTTGCTTTGCCTTATTTTTTTTCATTATTTTATTTTATTTTTTAAATTATTTTATTGCTGTTCAATTACAGTTGTCTGCGTTTTCTCCCCCACCACTCCCCCTCACCCCAGCCAAACCCACCTCCCTCCCTTGCTTCTACCCTCCCCCTTGGTTTTGTCTATGTGTCTTTTATAGTAATTCCTGAAAACCCTTCTACCCATTGTCCCCTCCCTCCTTCCCTCTGGTTACTGTCAGTTTGTTCTTTATTTCATTGTCTTTTGTTATATTTTGGTTGCTTGTTTGTTTTGTTGATTATGTTCCAGTTAAAGGTGAGATCATATGACATTTGTCCCTCACCACCTGGCTTACTTCACTTAGCATAATGCTCTCCAGTTCCATCCATGCTGTTGCAAAGGGTAGGAGCTCCTTCTTTCTCTCTGCTTCATAGTATTCCATTGTGTAAATGTACCATAGTTTCTTGATCCACTCATTTACTGATGGGTGCTTAAGTTGCCTTCAGCACTTAGCTATTGTAAATTGTGCTGTTATGAACATTGGGGTGAATAGATACTTTTGGATTTGTGTTTCAGGGTTCTTAGGGTATAATCCCAGCAGTGGAATTGCTGGGTCCAAAGGCAGTTCCAGTATTAGTTTTCTGAGGAAATTCCATACAGTTTTCCACATTGGCTTCACCAGTCTGCATTCCCATCAACAGTGCAGTAGAGTTCCCTTTTCTCCACATCCTCTCCAACACTTGTTTGTTGATTTGTTTATGATGGCCATTCTGACCAGTGTGAAGTGATATCTTACTGTGGTTTTAATTTGCATGTCTCTGATGGCTAATGATGCTGAGCATCTTTTCAAATGTCTCTGGGCCCTCTGTATGTCCTCCTTGGAGAAGTGTCTGTTCGAGTATTTGCCCATTTATTAATTGGGTTATTTGTCTTCCTCAAGTGGAGTCCTGTGAGTTCTTTATATATTTTGGAGATCAAATCTTTGTCTGAGGTATCATTTGCAAATATATATTTCCCATATGGTTGGTTCCCTTTTCATTTTGCTGATGTTTTCTTTAGCCATGCCGAAGCCTTTTAATTTGATGATGTCCTGTTTGTTTATATTTTCCTTTATGTCCCTTGCTCTAGGGGACATATCATTGAAGATATTGCTGCATGGAATGTCTGAGATTTTCCTGCCTATGTTCTCCTCTAGGACTTTTACAGTGTCACAGACTTATATTTAAGTCTTTTATCTGCCTTGAATTTATTTTTGTGTATGGTGTACGTTGGTGATCAAGTTTCATTTTTTTGCATGTAGCTGTCCAGATGTCCCAACACCATTTGTTGAAAAGGTGATTTTTCCTCCATTTTATGCTTTTTCCCACTTTGTCAAATATTAATCGACAATAGATATTTGGGTTTATTTCTGGGTTCTCTATTCTGTTCCATAGGTTTATGTGCCTGTTCTTATGCCAGTACCAGGCCATTTTGATTACAGTGGCCTTGTAATAAAAAGTGGCCAGTTTGATATCAAGTATTGTGATCTCTCCTTCTTTGTTCTTTCTCAAAATTGCTACAGCTATTTGGGGTCATTTATGGTTCCATATAAATTTCTGAAATGTTTGTTCTATATCTGTGAAATATGCCCTTTGTACTTTGATAGGGGTTGCATTGAATCTACAAATTGCTTTGGGTAGTGTGGACATTTTGATTATGTTAATTCTTCCAATCCATGAGCCTGGCACATGCTTCCATTTGTTTGTGTCTTTCTTAATTTCTTTCTTCAGTGTTGTGTAGTTTTCTGAGTATTGGTCTTTTACCTCCTTGGTTAGGTTTATTCCTAGGTATTTTATTTGTCTTGCTGCTATTTGAAATGGGATCTTTTTTTCCTCATTTCTCTTTCTGGTATTTCATTATTGGTATACAAAAATGTCTTTTATTTCTGAATATTGACTGTGTATCCCTCTGTTTTGCCAAATTCACTTATTAGGTCCAGTAGTTTTTTTGGTGGTGTCTATAGGATTTTCTATGTACACTATCATATCATCTACAAACAATGACAGTTTTGCCTCCTCCTTCCCAATTTGGATGCATTTTATTTATTTATTTTTTTTAATTGTCTGATTGCTGTGGCTAAGACTTCCAATACTATGCTGAATAGGGGTGGTGAAAGTGGGCATCCTTATGTTGTTCCTGATCTTAGTGGAAAAGCTCTAAGTTTTTCTCCACTGAGTATAATGTTGGTGGTAGCTCTCTCATATATGGCCATTATTATGTTGAGGAATGCTCCCTCTATTCCCACTTTGCTGAATGTTTTTCTCTTAAAGGGGTGCTGTACCTTATCTAATGCTTTTTTCGCATCTATTGATATGATCATGTGATTTTTGTCTTTGCTTATGTTTATGTGATGTATTACATTTATTGATTTGTGCATATTGTACCATCCTTGCATCCCTGAGATGAATTCCACTTGGTCATGGTGTACGATCTTCTTAATGTGTTGCTGGATGCAGTTTGCCAATATTTTGTTGAGGATTTTAGCATCTATGTTCATTAGCAATATTGGCCTAAAGTTTTCTTCAGGAGGGTCATTCATTAGGATTTCTTTCATTAGGATGATACTGGCTTCATAAAAAGAGTTTGAGAGTCTTTCATCTTCTTAAATTTTTTGGAATGATGTGTGAAGGATAGGGGTTAGCTCTTCTTTAAATGCTTTGTAGAATTCTCCTGTGAAACCATCTGGTCCAGGGCTTTTGTGTTTGGGAAGCTTTTTGATTACAGCTTCAATTTTGTCAGCTGTTATAGGTTTGTTCAGGCTTTCTGCTTCTTCTTCCTTCAGTTTTGGAAGATTATATTTTTCTAGAAATGTATCCATTTCCCCTACGTTTTCAAATTTATTGGCATATAGTTCTTCGTAGTAATTTCTTACAATTATTTGTATTTCTGTGGTATTAGTTGTTATCTCTCCTCTTTAATTTCTGATTGTGTTTATTTGGGTCCTCTCTCTTTTTATTCTTGATGAGTCTGCTAACGGCTTGTCGATTTTGTTTATCTTTTCAAAGAACCAGCTCCTGGATTCATTGATCCTTAGAATTGTGCTTTTAGTCTCTATGTCATTTAATTCTGCTCTGATCTTGCTTATTTCCTTCCTTCTACTTGCTCTGGGCTGTCTTTGTTGTTGTTCCTCAAGTTCTTTTAAGTGTAGGGTTCTGTTGTTTATTTGGAATGTTTCTATCTTATTTAGGTAGGACTGTATGGCTATGAACTTCCCTCTCAGGACTGCCTTTGCTGTGTCCCATAGGTTTTGAGTTGGTGTGTGTTCATCGTCATTTATCTCCAGAAACATTTTGATTTCTTTTTTGATCTCATTGTTTACCTACTCATTGTTTATTAATATGTTATTCAATCTTCATGTAATTGAATGTTTTTGAATTTTTTTCCCGGAGGTTGGTTTCCAGTTTGAAACTATTGTGGTCCAAGAAAATGCTTGATATGATTTCAATTTTCTTGAATTTGTTGAGGCTTGTTTTGTGTCTTATCATGTGGTCTATCTTTGAAAATGTTCCATGTGCATTTGAAAAGGATCTGTATTTTGCTTCTTTGGGATGAAAGGCTCTATATAAATCAGTTAAGTCCTTTTGATCTAGGGCATTGTTCAATGCCACAATATCTTTGTTCATATTTTGTTTGGAAGACCTACCCACTTTTGAAAGTGGAGTGTTGAAATCCCCTACTATAATTAATTGTGTTGCTGTTAATATCTTTCTTGAAGTCCTCCAAGATTTTCTTTATGTATTTGGGTGCTCCTATGTTGTGTATATATATTTACAATGCTTATGTATACTTGGTAGATTCTTCCCTTTATGAAGTGACCTTCTGAGTCTCTTTTTATGGCTCTTTTTTTGAAGTCTATTTTGTCTAGTATGAGTACTGCTACCCGGCTTTTTTTCTAACCATTTGCTTGAAATATTTGTTTCCAGTCCTTCACTTTCAGTCTGTGTAAGTCTTTTGTTCTAAGGTGGGTCTCTTGTAGCTTTTGCCTTATTTTGATACCCAGACCTCCGTATGATGTATTCACCAATTGATATTAATTTGACTTAATGAAGGCTTAAGAAATAATTTAAAAGTGTCTATTAGTACAAAATTAAGTAAGATCAATAAAATGATCCTCCGTTAGGTTTTTATCTGCAAAACATCTTTTCCCTTTAAGAACAAACTTCCTTAATCTGTTGGACTATAAATCAAATGGCCCCAATGACTCCAACAAAATGTGGGTGTGAGATCAATGTTACTGAATCCAAACTTTCCAGTGGGTAAATTTTTGATTATGGTGTGGGCACATGATTTAAGCAAAGCCAGTTAAAATTTTATTGGAATGATTTCTATGAATATTTAGAGTTAGGTCTTCCTCCTTCTGAGACTAGAACTGCTTGATTTTGGACTTCATTTGTCATCTTTCTTGTGAAACAGCGATAGTTTGCTGGAAAATAAAACAAGGGCAAAGAACAATAGCATTGACAGGGAAACAAAATAATCAAGATCTAGATGCTCTTTAGGGATTAACATCTATTTAATGAAATAAACAACTTTTTTATTCAATCTAAATTAAGTTTGCATTTTAGACAGAGTTTATAGAGCTAAACTTTTCCTTGAACCACTCTTTTAATGGGATATGAATGTAGACATGTAATATAGTATTGCCAAAAAATAGATCTATGGATATGCCTTCCTTAAACAAATATTAAGGCTGAAAAAATCTAGAATTTTTTAAAGATTTCCTTGTAGGTTTTGATCTGAACATGTGGAAAGCATTATGTACAGTTACGTGTCCATATTAAGAAGTATATTACAAAATTGATGTGTACCAGGGAGAACAATAGAATCAATAAGGGATTTAGAAACCAAGTTGCGTCGACATAGAGTGTTCAGCTTAGAAAAGAAAAGACTAAAAAAATGCTACCAGTTTTGAAATATTTTAAGTCTATCAACAAGAAAGTATAGACATGTTCCTTCTTTTCCTTTAAAAATATAAAAAATTGGGATACATTTTTGGATGATAAATTCTTAAATCAATATTAAGAATCACCTTTAAAAATGTATCACAATGAACAATCATTTGGTAAGTAGCTCTGATTCTGGATCTGTAAGTCAAATTTAGTTAATTTTTATCAGGAATGTTGTAAAGAAGATATTAAAGATAAGAGGATGAAGTATGTGGATTCTATATCTATGAACCAATGCTTGCAATACTCAGTGAGACACTAGCCTAGAAGTGATATATGTAATATTATTTAGAAAAAAAGATACCATTTTTCTTTACCTTTCTTACTTCTTTTTCGCCTTGAACATATTTTTTATTTTTCTTCAATTATCCTCTGTCTCAATATTGCATTGTAGAGTGTCTGAAATGAAAAATAACATTTTTTCTTTTTGCTCAACAAGATAGCTTAAAGTGCTGAGAAATTATCTGTGAGCAAAACTCAAAGGGTCTAGATCATTTATAGGTATTTTCATCTTAAAAATGTACTGATTCATGGTCACTAAGCTAATAGAAAACACCTATAAATGGTATGGTAGACTCTGAAGTTAATAAAATTAAAATGATGATGATAAGGGCGCATTAGTTTACTGAAAGATGAAAAAACTCTCATCAGTAAAGATGACTAAGCTTAGATACTCATTAGTGGGAAAGAGAGAGCGTGTGCTAGTTTTAGAGAATGGATGCGCCAGCAAAACTAATCTCTCTCCCTTAGAAAAAGTGCTTTGCCATTTGTTTTCACAGCGATAGAATGCAAGTAGATAGCACCAAATATTTGTTATTTAGTTGTTAATGAGTAAACAGGACTTCTCAGTATCATCTGGCTTCTCTAAAAAGTCCCAGTAAAAATATTACTAAATTGCCCTGGCTGGCATGGCTCAGTGGATTGAGAGCCAGCATGCACACCAAAGGGTCGCTGGTTCGATTCCCAATCAGGGCACATGCCTGGGTTGTAGGCCGTCCCCAGTATGGTGTGTGCAAGAGGCAGCCACACATTGATGTTTTTCTCTCTGTCTTTCTCCTTCCCTCCCTCTCTGTCTAAAAATAAATAAATAAGTTCTTTAAAAAATCATTGAATTTTAAATCTGAATGTGACTTTGAATAGAAAATCTGTCCAAATCTCGTTTTACCGATAACGTGAAAAATGAGACAGAAAAATGGTAGCAACATTGGAGCGATACATCATAACCTTGCCTGACCCAGAGAGGAAGGAAAGAAAATACCAAAAAGCCATAACCTTATTTATTCTGTAAAACTGTTAATATAAAAATATTTTCACAAAATGGAGAAAATTTTAAAACAAAAAAATCAAAGCACTTCTATCTAATGCAATACAATTTTTTTAAAGATTTAATTTATTATTTTTTTTAGAGACATGGGAAAGGGAGGGAAAAAGAGAAGGAGTGAAACATCAATGTATGGTTGCCTCTAACACACCCCATACTGGGCATATGGCTTGCAACCCAGGCATGTACCCTGACTGGGAATCAAACCTGTGATGCTTTGGTTTGCAGGCCTGCACTCAATCCACTGAGCTATACCAGCCAGGGCCTTAATGCAATACAATTTTGATGTCAGATTATTATGCCATTCCTACTATGGATGCTATGGGTCTCTGTTTATGAATTGTTAGAGTATAAGAGCTGGGCAATGAAAGAGGGTTCCTATATATGGTAACTAGCATATTTTGTGACACATCCCTTCTGATAATGTCCATATGGTAAATATGAGATGAGACCCCAGGATAATGGAGTTACTTAATTAACTTTCTTATCGCAATAACACAATATCGTAGTTTCAATAAATGTTCATTCCCTTTGTGTATTCCAAGTCTCCTGAACACAACTTTGAGGTTCTCACTTAGGAATTCCGTTACTGAATACAAAAGAACAGGATGTGACATGTATTATTAAAATTAAGATGTTTAACTATAGAAAAGCAAGAGATGGATTTTGTTTATATGGTGATATTTTATTTTGATATACAATTAAGCTTATATCAGGATCCAGCAAAGTTTTCCTGTAAAGGGTCAAATAAGTATTTTAGGCTCTTCAGGCCATATGTTTTCTTTGACAAATTGTTAACTTGACCGTGGTAGCATGAGAGTAGTCATAGACAATACATAAATGCATGACTATATTGCAATAAAACTTTATTTATGAGAACGGCTGATGGATTGGATTTGACGCAAGGTCCATAGTTTGCTGATCCTTGCTTTATATCATACTATTCGATGTTACACCAAAAATAGTTGCACAGTCAGAAATTCTTCCTAAATGTCTTAGGGATGGAGATAATTCATTCTTCAGTTTTGGGTTAGTATTGATGTTTTGGAAAT
>PVJI01027374.1:0-17781 GCA_004026765.1 Micronycteris hirsuta
AACATTCAGGCAGTAACCAGAGGGGAAGGGGAAGGGGAGAAGGGGGACAAGGGTATTCAGGACCTGCAATGAAGGACACATGGACAAAACCAAGGGGGAGGGGGGAAGCAAGGGAGGGAGGTGGGTTTGCCTGGGGTGGGGTGGGGGGAGGGTAAATGCGGACAACTGTAATTGAACAACAATAAAATAATTAAAAAAATATATGTATGTGTAAAATATATTTCTAAGAGTAATAGAATTTGGTTGCATTGTTATGAAAATATGTGCTCACCAGGGCGTGCTGCATTTTAACACCCTTGGGAAAAGCACATGTCAAAAGATGTTTTAAAGTATGATAGTTATGCAAATGAATAAAACATGTTATTTAATAAAAAGAAGAGTTCAAAACACTGTGTTGAATGCAATACATGAGGTTATATTATAAAAAAATTGAAATTATTTTAATAGTTATAGCATTTGTTGTAATCGGATTGCTCTGATTCTGAAAAGGAATGTATTTGTTTACAATAAGGGTTGATTTAATACTTTCTCCAAATGTCCACATATAGAAGATGTTTATAAGAATGCTCATGATATATGTGAGTGATTACAGTATTAATTCACCAGAGATATTTTCAGTATATGGCACATATTATATACAATACTACGTATGTCACATGTATAACATATTTCTATGGCGATAGAAGTTTGATGTACTTGGGTAGCATAATTTCAGTGTAATGAGTACCAGTATAACCAGTGTAATGAATATATTCATTAATGTGCTCTGCTTAATAAAATCCAATAAGACCCATGTATAAAAGATATTATGTAAGAATGCATATATGAGTAAGCACAACATTATTATTAGTGAATGAATGTTTTCAGCACAATGTGCTGATTTTTTAAAAAAATAATTACTTTATTGTTGTTCAATTATACTTGTCTGCATCCTCTCCCCTCCCCTCCCACCACCCCCTCCAACCCCACCTCCCTTCCCTGCCTCCCTCCTCCCCCTTAGTTCTGTCCATATGTCCTCCCTCTATAGTGGTTCCTGAAAACCCTTCTCCCCATTATCCCCTGCTCCCTCCCCTCTGGCTATTGTTAGATTGTTCTTAATTTCAATGTCTCTGGTTATGTTTTGCTTGCTTTCTGCTTTTGTTGACTATGTTCCAGTTAAAGGTGAGATCATATGGTATTTGTCCCTCACCGCCTGGCTTACTTCACTTAGCATAATGCTCTCCAGTTCCATCCATGCTGTTGCAAAGGGTATAAGCTCCTTCTTCCTCTCTGCTGCGTAGAATTCCATTGTGTAAATGTACCATAGTTTCTTGATCCACTCATTTGTAGATGGGCAAAGGGACATAAAGGAAAGAATAAACAAATGGGACCTTATCAAAATAAAGAGCTTCTGTGAGGCTAAAGAAAATAGTATTAAAATAAAAAGAGAACCAACCGTATGGGAAAACATATTTGCCAATGATACCTCGGACAAGGGTTCGATCTCCAAAATATATAAAGAACTCATACAACTCCACTCCAGGAAGACAAAAAACCCAATTAAAAAATGGGCAAAAGACATGAACAGACACTTCTCGAAAAAGGACATACAGAGGGCCCAGAGACATATGAAAAGATGTTCAACATGATTTAAAAAAAAGGCACATATGCAAGACTTGTTTCTATAATTTGTACTTGGATATAAGGAAAATTACAGCATTATTTCAGTGAAGGAATGTTTTTATAAAATTATGATAAAGTACATTATGTATAGTTGCATGTATAAAAGTTGTTTCTAGTATAATAGAATTTTGTTGCATATGAGTAACATTATATCAGTGAAGTACTGTGTTCCCATACGCTGCATTTACATCTGCAAAGCACACACACAAGTAAAAATGTTTGTATAAATATTAATTGAATACATAAATAATCACTGTACTATTTAATTAAAATAACATGATATCCATAATTTTAAAGCCACATATAAAAGGTGCATCTAAAAGTGATAGAATTTCATTAAGCCTGGGCTGTGTCATTTCAGTTTAAGTGTGTGTTCACACATGAACTGCATTTAATATACTCTGTGAAGGCACTATTATAAAAGATGTTTTCAAAATGTTAGTTGTATAAGCAAATGAGGAAAATGTTACATCACTGAAATAATGTGTTTTTTATGATGATTTTCAACAAATGTGCAGCAAAAATTTTTAAAACATGCAATACCCGAGTCAGGGGAACGGACCTATTTTCCCTTAGATTGTCAAATAAAAAGAAATGACAACAGCCAACACTACAATAGCTATCTGGTGTGAATGAATCAAAATTATACCTATTTTTATTGGATTTACAAAACAAAATGTATTTTTTGCTGTGCCACAAAATTTTAGTAATTAGTTAACTAATATGTGCCATGAGATGTAAAAGTTAAAAATAATGGTTTACTACTTTGTTGCACTGAAGACACTCCATAAATGTGCATGAAATAAAGACATTTGTAAGAATAGTAGTTATACATTAATGATTACAGGGTCATTTTAGTGAATAAATATGTTTATTACTATGTTCCATTTTTTAAAAATCTTAAGACACGTTTTTTCTTCCATTTATTCTGTAGCTCTTGCTATTTATGTCAAAGTTTTCCTCCATTACTTTATTTTTTTATTGTTGTTCAAGTATAGTTGTCTCCATTTTCCCCCACCATTTCCCCCTGCCCCACCCATCCTTGCCTCTCACCCTCCATCCTACTTCCTTTGGCTTTGTCCATGTGTCCTTTGTATATGTTCCTTGATGAACTTTCCCCTATTTTCCCCCATTATCCCTTTCCCCTCTGACTACTGTTAGTTTGTTCTATATTTTATATCATTTGTAAAGGCACATGTCTAAAAGATATTTCTAAGAATGCTAGTTGTATATGTAAATAAATACAGAGTATTTCTTTGAAAAAGTGGGTTTACTACTGTGGTGTATGGAATACACTCTATTTAGTCATATATAGGGAGATTGTTACTAAGAGTAACAGAATTTTGTCACACATAAGCAAGATATTTTAGTAAAGGAATATGTTCAACACAGGAATTTAACATAATACACTTTTCCCCCCTCTCTTTGTGAATCTGTATCAGGTTTTCTCCCCAGAAATAATTCTTGATAAGTAATAAAATACTATGAAATACTGTCATTACTCATAGAAATCCTCAACAAATGTACATCTTTTAAAAATATTTCTTGCTAAAACAGTATGTGAGAAATTAATGAACAAAACACATGAGAATAATCCAGAAAAATTTATGTTCTAAGACCAGTAGTTAACATAAATGTTTCAGGAGAAGCAACATTGAATGAGAAAATACACTATGTTGAAATCATATTATCTTGGTACTGTTTGCAAATTTCATGAAATTGATCACAGTGGGATTATAATTTGAAGCAAATGTAAATGGCTGAAAGAAATGAAAAAATCTGACAAAATATAAAATGAATGCTTATTAAAAGATTTCTTCCCTGGATTATAATCAATGAAAGTGACAAAAAAGGTTAGAAGAATGTAAACCTTTAACAGACATATACATTTTAAAATTAAAAATAAACAAAGAAATGAACACGCTAATTAAAGATTAAAGTAATCAATTATTATGGAAAGAAGAACAAACAAAAAGGAGGTAAAAATATCTATAAGTAATCTTTAAAATGGAGATATGCAAAATTAAACTAAATACTTTATATTTTCATTTTGGGACCAGAGACAATCTATCTTCCATGAACACATCTGATTTATTTTTTTTAAGATTTTATTTATTTATTTTTAGAGAGAGGAGAAGGGAGGGAGAAAGAGCAATGTATGGTTGCCTCTCACATGGCCCTCACTGGGGACCTGGCCTGCAACCCAGGCATGTGCCCTGACTGGGAATCGAACTGGGACCCTTTTGTTCCCAACCCACGCTCAATCCACTGAGCTACATCAGCTGGGCCATGAACACATCTGATTTAGAAGAAACAACCAAGTCTTGATTACTTAGTATTTTGGCAAGTTAAATCCTGCAAATATTTCATCTTTAATGATTTTAAGCAGCAGGTAGTAATTGATTTTTAAAAAGCATCATATTTTGTTTATCTGAAGTTCATTCATGAATTTTTTTAAAGATTTTATTTATTTATTTTAGAGAGAGGGGAAGGGAGGGAGACAGAGAGGGAGAGAAACAGCAATGTATGGTTGCCTCTTACATGGCCCTCATGGGGACCTGGCCCGCAACCCAGGCATGTGCCCTGACAGGGAATCGAACCGGGACCGTCTGGTTCCCAGCCCGTGCTCAATCCACTGAGCTACACCAGCCAGGGCTTCATTCATGAATTTTGCTTGTTACAATCATATGGCAAATTAGGAAGTTCCCTTGATTTTATTATTTTTTAAAACAAATTGATCCACACAGAGATTTAACAAAGAAAATTTCAGTAAGCTGAAAGTAATGAAAAATGTTTGTATTTATTAATGTTCATGAGAAAATATTAAGCATTGTAATATTCTCATTTGAAAAATAGATAAGCTAAGAAGAGTATATTAAAAAGCAATAAAAATATTATTGCTAAGTTAGTTTCTTTGAAGCCAGGGAAGTTAAAATACAATGTTTTGTTTCTGATAATTAAAATATTGAAATTAAAATAATGTGAATTTGAATGTTTTTCTGTTTTTTTATTTTTTTTCAATTACTTTAAAATTGTAGAAATGAACAAGTAAAATGAGTGAAAGAATGTACTGGGGTGCAAACTTTTTCCTTTGCTTCAGGCTAAGACATAGCTCCATGGGAGACAAGTAGGGCCAAATTTATTTATCTTTTTTGTTTCTTTTTTTGTTTGTTTAGTTTTAAAATGATTTATTTAGCTCCAAGGTTTTTATATTAATTTATTGACTGTCTATATATTTCCTCTATCTCAAACTATATTGTGACTTCTCCCCAGAAACAATTCTATCAGTAAAACATAGTACAGGATTATATGAGCTGAACACTTAAAAACTCTCATAAATTCCTTATTTTGCAAAGCACTTCTTGTTAAAATGCTATATGAGAAGTGGGTTCCAAGGGAGGGTAAAAGGGAGAAATGGAATCAAATGATATGGTGATGGTTTGCAATGAGATTTAGTAGATAGAGTACACACACAACAAATTCTAATGTACATGTGAAAAACAGAGAATCTTGAAAATCAATGTTGCCACAATAAAAATAAATAAGTAAGTAAACAAATGAAAAAATTACATGAAAAAGTAAAGAATAAAGCTATTGGGAAGTTTTTAGAAAAGGATGGGTTTCATAGTCTCTATTGAGAAAAACATCTGGGTTCTGATCCATGTGGATCAGTTGGTTGGGCATCATGCTGCATACTAAAAGGACACCAGTTTGATTCCTGGTCAAGGAACATGCCTAGATTGTGGGTTCACTACCCGGTTGGGGCAAGAATCAAAGGCAACCAGTTGATGATTTTCTCTCACATCTATGTTTTGAGTGTTTCTCTCTATTGCTTTCTCCCTCCCTCTCTTCTCTTTAAAAATAAATACATAAAATCATGTTAAAAAGAAGAACATCTAGGAGAAGCTGTGACTAAGACCCCTCCTCATACTTCAGGGCCCTGGGCCATAAGTTTTTTCCCCACGGGTATGCCACCCCAAATTTTCTGGAAGCTCCAGTGGAGACTCATCCTCCTGAGGAAACATAGGCTCTTGTCCTCATTTGAATTCTTCATTGAGGTATATGGGCAGACCATGCATGAGCTCAACATGATCTAGAAATGATGGGTTGTGTACGCCTTGATGACCATGGGGGTGAAGTTCAAGAAGTTCAAACCTAGTTTACTGGTGGCTGTGTGCTTCATTGGAGGTCCTAGTGAATTGCTGAAATTCAGTATTCAGATTAGCAATGCCATGATTGTAAAAGTTCTAACAGAGATGAGGCCAATGTTATGTGCTCAGATGGAAATTTAGAAACATAACATGAAGCTAAATTTAAAGACAATACACAATTTTTTTACATACCAGTTACAAGTAATTGGAATATGAAAGACGCAATACCATTCACAATAAGCAACAAAAAAGAAATCCTCAAGTATGAATCAAACAAAATATTTACAGATCTCTGTAGGAAAAATATATTAATCATGTATGAAAGCAATGAAAGAAAAATTGAGATATATTTCTTGTTCATGGTTAAGAGACACAATATTAAAATGTCAATTATTTTTATTATATAAAAAGATCCAGTTCAAACCCAATAAAAATATCACCAAGCTATTTTGTAGGTAAAAAACTCATTTTAACCCTTAAGTACTGTAGACAATACTGTTGAAGAACAAATTGGTAAACTAACCCTTTCCAAATTCAAAATTAATTTACAAAGCTACTATAGATAAATGGTACAGAAAAGAGAGTCCACAAACACACTTATGCAAATATCAACAAAAAACTAGTCAAATAGAGGCATTTCAACACAGAAAAGGTCTTTTAGAAATAGAATAGGTTACAGATACAAAGAGGTATGGAATCAGATGCAAGCACAGGAGATAGAGACACTCAAGAAAAGATAAGAAGGAAGATGGCAGCGAGACAGAGAGGAGCGGAGTCCACTTCCTCCTGCCCACTGATGAAACACCTAGCCAATTTTCTGAGGAACAGAGTGAACATCCAACAGTATTCCAGCATATATGAAGATTGGTGACCAAGATTACATGGGAAATTGAATGATTAGATGGTGAGACATTAAAACCTGGAGCTGTAAAGAGACCAGAGTCAGATCCAGACAGGGATCGGCCCAAAAAACAGAGACAGTGAGACAAATTTCACTTTGCTACTCCAGAAACTTGCAAGGTGGGAGCAGTGAACACCAGTACACCCGCTGGAAGAGGAAATCCATCAACAAAGGAACCACCAACACAGAACAACGGAAGAAGGTGAAGGAGGAAGTGGAACCCACACTAAACTCAATTCAGGACTGAACTGATAATACACCAATTGATGGAGAAGTTACCCATGACAAAAAACTGAATAAGAGTGAGAGTGAAGCCTCAAAACCTTGTTTACACAGAAGAATAAGCTTCAACACAACCTGTCCACACCTGCACTACAGAATACAAGGTGTGGTGGACGGAGTGACCCTCAGCTAACTAGCTGGAGGAAAGGACCCACCAAAGAAAGACCCAATAAAAACCAAAACCCAAAGGCATACAGAGAGCCAACATAAAAACAGTCCACGACCAGTGAGCTAAGGAGATTAAGAAGACTACACCACTGAATCTTGCAGGTATTCTACCATAGAAGCTCGTACCATAAAACCAGGAAGTCAGAACAGATTAACTTAAGAAACAGAGGCTGGCAAGAAGAGTCTCACAAACAATGGGAAGACAAAGACACAATCCCCAAATGAAAGGATAGGAGGAAGCCCCAGAAAGAATGATAAATGAAACAGAAGCAAACCAACTATCAGGTATTGAGTTCAAAGCATTGGTTATCAGGAAGCTCAAGAAGCTCGATGAGCTTGCAGAAAATTACCAGAAACTACAGGAAAACTACAATGAACTCACTGCAAACTATGTCAACATAAAAAAGGAAATACAAATTATTCACAAGGGCCAACAGAAAATGAAGAATACAATATCTGAACTGAAGAACACAATAGAAGGAATCAAAAGCAGGCTCGATGAAGCAGAGGATTGGATCAGCAAGCTGGAGGACAAGATAGAAAAAAAACCAAAAAGAGCAAGAAAAGGAAAAGAGACTCATAAAGAATGAAGACGTATTAAGGGAAATGCAGGACAACATAAACATAATAATATTTGTATAATTGGGATACCAGAAGGAGAAGAAGAAGAGCAAGGGATAGAAAACCTGTTTGAAACAGTAATGATGGAAACCTTCCCAAATCTGATGAGAGAAAAAGTCACACAAATTCAGGAAACACAGAGAGTCCCAATCAAAAGTAACCCAAAGAGGCCCACTTAAAGACACATCATCATTAAAATGGCAAAATTTCAAGATAAAGAGAGAATCTTAAAGGCAGCAAGGCAGAAACAGGAAGTAACATACAAGGGAGCCCCGATAAGGTTAGCAGTTGACTTCTCAATGGAAACACTCCAAGCCAAGAGAATGGCAAGAAATATTCCAAGTAATCAGAACCAGAGGCCTGCAACCAAGGCTACTGTACCCAGCAAGGCTCTCAATCAAGATAGATGGCCAAATAAGAAGCTTACCAGACAAAAGAAGTCTAAAAGAACACACCTCCACTAAACCAGCTTTGCAAGAGATGCTAAAGGGACAGCTTTAAGGAAAGGAAGGAAAAGAGAGAGAGAGAGGAACAGAGGTACAAAAAATGGCAATGAATAAGTACCTATCAATAATAACCTTAAACATAAATGGATTAAATGCTCCAATCAAAAGACATAGACTAGCTGAATGGATAAGAAGCATGATCCACACATATGCTGCCTACAAGAGACCCATCTCAGGACAAAAGACCTATACAGACTAAAAGTGAAGGGCTGGAAACAAGTTTTCCAAGCAAATGGACAGGAAAAAAGAGCCTGGGTAGCAATACTCATATCAGACAAAATACACTTCAAGAAAAGGGCCATAAAGAGAGACCCAGAAGGACACTTCATAATACTCAAGTGAAGAATCCACCAAGAAGACATAAACATTGAACATATATATGCACCCAACATAGGAGCACCCAAATACATAAAGATAATTTTGGAGGACTTCAAGAAAGATATTGATAGCAACACAATTATAGTAGGGGATTTGAAAATGCCACTGTCAAAAATTGACAAACCTATCAAAGAAAATATCAACAAAGATATTGTGGCATTAACAATGCCTTAGATAAAATGGACTTAACTGATATATATAGAGAGTATTTCACCCCAAAGAAGCTAAATACACATTCTTTTCAAATGCACATGGAACATTTTCAAAGATAGATCATACGATGGGACACAAAACAAGCCTGAACAAATTCGAGAAAACTGAAATCATATCAAGTATTTTCTCTGACCACAAAGGACTGAAATTAGAAACCAACACAAGGAAAAAAAACCCCAAACACTCAAATTCATGGAGATTGAATAGCATGCTATTAAACAATGAATGGGTCAAGAATGAGATTAGGGAACACATCAAAAAGTTTCTTGAAATAAATGAAAATTAACTCACAACAAGCCAAAACTTATGGGACACAGTGAAGGCAGTTTTGAGAGGGAAGTTCATAGTGATACAGACCTATCTAAAAAGACAGAAACATTTCAAATGAACAACCCAACCCTACACCTACAAGAAATCGAGGGATAACAACAAAGACAGCCCAGAGCAAGTAGGAGGAAGAAAATAACCAAGATCAGAGCAGAATTAAATGACATAGAGACTAAAAATACAATTCTAACAGCCAATGAATCCAGGAGCCGGTTCTTTAAAAATATAAACAAAATCGACAAGCCTTTAAGCAAGCTCATGAAGAAAAAAAGAGAGAGGACCCAAAAAAACTCAATCAGAAATGAAAGAGGAGAGGTTACAACTGATGCCACAGAAATACAAAGCATTGTAAGACACTACTATGAAGAACTGTATGCCAAGAAATATGAAAACCTAGGTGAAATGGACAAATTTCTAGGAATATATAATCTTCAAAAACTCAGTGAAGAAGAAGCAGAAAGCCTGAACTGACCAATTAGAGAAGACGAAATTGAAGCAGTAATCAAAAAACTCCCAACACACAAAAGCCCTGGACTGAATGGTTTCACAGGAGAATTCTACAAAGCCTTTAAGGAAGAACTAAGCCCTATCCTACACAGACTATTTCAAAAAATCCAAAATGCTGGATGACTCCCAAACTCTTTTTATGAAGCGAGCATCATCCTAATCCCAAAACCAGTTAAAAACAACAAAGAAAGAAAACTTCAGGCCAATATCGCTGATGAACATAGATGCTAAAATCCTCAAAAAAATATTGGGAAATGGCATTCAGCAATGCATTAAAAATATCATACACCATGATGAAGTGGGATTCATCTTAGGGGTGCAAGGATGGTACAATATTTTCAAATTAATAAATGTAATATATCACATAAACAAAAGCAAAGACAAAAATCACATGATAACATCAATAGATGTGGGAAAAACATTTGATTAGGTACAGCATCCAATTATGATCAAAACACTCAGCAACATGGGAATAGAGGGAGCATTCCTCAACATAATGAAGGCCATATATGAGAGACCTACAGCCAACATCACACTCAATGGGCAAAAACTAAAATCTTTCCCAGTAAGGTCAGGAACAAGACAAGGTTGTCCACTATCACCACTTCTTTTCAATATAGTATTGGAAATTTTAGCTACAGCAATCAGACAAGAAAAGGAAATAAAAGGCATCCAAATTGGAAAGGAGAAAACGAAACTGTCATTATTTGCAGATGATGTGATAGTGTATCCTATAGACTCCGCCAAAAAGCTACCCAACCTAATAATTGAATTTGGGAAAGCAGTGGGATACAAAGTCAATGTCCAGAAGTCAAAGGCATTTTTGTATACCAACAATGAAGCATCAGAAGCAGAAATCAGGAAAAAAATCCCATTTGATATAGCAAAAAAAAAAAAAAAAAAAGACCCTAGGAATAAACCTCACCAAGGAGGTAGAAGACCTGTACTCAGAAATGTACATACTACTGAAGAAAGAAATCATGGGGGACACAAACAAGTGGAAACATATATCATGCTCATGGATTGGAAGAATCAACATCATCAAAATATCCATACTTAACCAAAGCAATTTATAGATTCAGTGCAATCCCCATCAAAGTATGAATGACATATCTCACAGATGCAGAACAAACACTTTGAAAATTTATGTGGGGCCATAAACAACCCCAAATATGTGCTGCAATTTTGTGAAAGAAGAGCAAAGTAGGAGCGATCACAATACCTGATATGAAAATGTATTACAAGGCCACTGTAATCAAAACAGCCTGGTACTGGCATAAAAATAGACAGATAGACCAATGGAAGAGAATAGAGAACCCAGAAAGAAACCCAACTCTGTGGCCAATTACTTTTCAACAAAGGGAGTAGCGTCATAAAATGAACTAAAAATAGCCTCTTCAACAAATGATGTTGAGAAATCTAGACAGCTACATGCAAAAAAAAGAAACTCGAGCACCAACTTATACCATACACAAAAATAAATTCAAGGTGGATAAAAGACTTAAATATAAGTTGTGATACCATAAAAGTCCTAGAGGAAAACTTCGGTAGGAAAATCTTAGACATTACACACAGCAACATCTTCACTGATATGTCCCCTAGAGCAAGGGACATAAAGGAAAGAATAAACAAATGGGACCTCATCAAAATAAAGAGCTTCCGTATGGCTGAAGAAAACAGTATTAAAATAAAGAGAGGCCCTGGCTGGTGTAGCTCAGTGGATTGAGCATGGGCTGGGTACCAAAGGGTCCCGGTTCGATTCCCAGTCAGGGCACATGCCTAGGTTGCAGGCCAGGTCCCCATGAGGGCCGTGTGAGAGGCAACCATACATTGCTCTTTCTCCCTCCCTTCTCCTCTCTCTAAAAATAAATAAATAAAATCTTAAAAAAACAACTGTAAAACCTAAAAAACAAACAAACAAACAAAAAACAAATCAACAAATAAGTGTTGGAGAACATGCAGAGAAATGTTCTACAGCACTGTTGCACTGTAGAACCCTACTGCACTGTTGGTGGGAATGCAGACTGGTGCAGCCACTGTGGAAAACAGTATGGAATTTTCTCAGAAAACTAAAAATGGAAGGCCTTTTGACCCGACCTTTCCACTACTGGGATTATACCCTAAGAGCCCTGAAACACCAATCCAAAAGAACCTATGCACCCCCATGTTCATAGCAGCACAATTCATGATAGCCAAGTGCTGGAAGCAACCCAAGTGCCAATCAGGAAATGCGTGGATCAAGAAACTATGGTACAGCCCTGGCTGGTGCAGCTCAGTGGATTGAGCGTGGGCTGGGATCCAAAGTGTCGCCAGTTCTATTCCTAGTCAGGGCACATGCCTGGGTTGCGGGCCAGGTCCTCAGTGGGGGTCACATGAGAAGCAACCACACATTTGTATTTCTCTCTCTTTCTCCCTTCCTTCCCCTCTGTCTAAAAATAAATGAATAAAATCTAAAAACAAACAAAAAAAGAAACTATGGTACATTTACATAATGGAATTCTATGCAGTGGAGAGAAAGAAGGAGCTTATACCCTTTGCAACAGCATGAAAGGAACTGGAGAGCATTATGCTAAGTGAAATAAACCAGGTGATGAGGGACAAATACCATATGATCTCACCTTTAACTGGAATATAATTAGCAAAAGAAAAAAGCAATCAAAACATAACCAGAGACACTGAAATTAAGAACAATCCAACAATAGCCAGACGGGAGGGGAGAGGGGATTGTGGAGAGAAGCGTTTTCAGAAACTACTACGAAGGACACATGGACAAAACCAAGGGGGATGGCAGAAGCTAGGGAGAGAGGTGTTGTTGGGTGTGGAGGGGCAGAGGGGAGGGGAGAAAATACAGAGAACTGTAATTGAAGAACAGTAAAGTAATGTAAATAAATAAATAAATAAAAAGAAGGAAAGAGGTAGAATAGGAGAAAATAAGCATTGATAGACAAAGATTTGACTTTGGATAATGAAAACACAGTAATGTACACCAATAATGTGTAATAAGATTGTACATTTGAAACCTCTATTGATTTATTACACCACATCACATATAAAGTTAATATACAGTAAATAAATTAAAACTCTTCCCCCCCAAAAAAAAGAAATACATATGCTGACCCATACATATATTATCTAAGTCAAGGAATGAAAAAATATGTTTTATGCAAATTCAAGTGAAAAATTATCTAAGTAGCAATGCTTATATCAGAAAAAATAGACATTAGAAAGAAGATGGTGGAAGAGTGAATGGAACTTACAGTGACCTCCTTCCAGGGCTAATCTGGAATTACTACCCAATTGTGGAAAAACTACCCTGAACAAACAACTGAGCAATAGCCAGAGAGAACCCTTACAACCTGGGACAGACATAAGAACCAGTTTCAGCACAACCTGTCTGCACCTGCACAATGGAACACAAGATGTGGTGGGCTGAGTGACCCTCAGTCAATCAGATGGAGGGAAGGACCCACCAAAGAAAGAACCAACAACAATCAAAACACAAATACATCCAGAAAACCAGCACAAAAGGCATAAAGGGCATCCCAAGAGCATCAAATTCAGGTGATGAAGGAGACTACAGCACTGAATCTCACATGCTTCCTACTGTAGAAGTTCACACCACAAAGCCATAAAGTGAAAACAGATCAACTTAAGAAGCAGCAACAAACAGGAAGAGTCCCACAAACAATGGGAAGACACATAAACAACCCACAATCAAAAGGAAAAGAGAAATCCCCAGAAAGAGTGCTAAATGAAATAGAGGCAAGTCAACTATCAGATATGAAATTCCAAACAATGTTTGTGAGGAAGCTCAATGAGCACAGTGCAAATTGCCAGAAATTCCAGGGAAACTACAAGGAACTTACTGCAAACTATATTAGCATAAAAAAGGACATAGAAACAATCAACAAAGGCCAAGATGAAATGAGGAATAAAATTTCTGAATTGAAGAACACAGTAGAAGGAATCAAAAACAAGCTCGAAGAAGCAGAGGATCAAATCATTGAGCTGGTGGAAAAGTAGAAAAATATTCCCAAAATGACAAAGAAAAGGAAAAAGAATGGCAGAAAAAGAATGGCAAGGAGTTAAGGGAAATGCAGGACATCATGAAATGGAATAATATTTGTATAATAGAGATACCAGAAGGTGAAAAAGACAAGAAAGGGATAGAAAATCTGTTTAAGCCCTGGCTGGTATAGCTCAGTGGATTGAGCATGGGCTGGTAACCAAAGGGTCGCCGGTTCAATTTACAGTCAGGGCACATGCCTGGGTTGCAGGCCAGGTCCCCAGTGAGGGCCATGTGAGAGGCAACCATACATTGCTGTTTCTCTCCCTCTCTTTCTCCCTCCCTTCCCCTCTCTCTAAAAATAAATAAAACAAAATAAAAATCTTAAAAAAAAAAGAAGTAACATGACTCTGCACGAGGAAGACAAACAATCCAATTAAAAAATGGGTAAAGAACTTGAATAGACACTTCTCCAAGGAAGACATAAAGAGGTCCCAGACATAGTAAAGGATGCTCAGCATCACTAGCCATCAGAGAGATGAAAGTTAAAACCACAATGAGATAACACTTCAGACCAGTGAGAATGGCCTTCATAAAAAAGTCAACAAACAACAAGTGTTGGAAACAATGTGCAGAAAAAGGAACTCTAGTGCATTGTTTGTGGGAATGCAGACTGGTGCAGCCGCTGTGAAAAACAGCATACAATTTCCTCAGAAAACTAAAAATGGAATTGCTTTTTGACCCTGCAATTCCACTCTGGGACTATACATTAAGAATCGTGAAACACTAATTCAAAAGAATCTAGGCACCCCAATGTTCATAACAGCACAATTTACAATAAGCAAGTGCTGGAAGCATCCTAGATGCCCATCAGCAAATGAGTGTATCAAAAAACTGTCATACATTTACACAATGGAATACTTTGCATCAGAAAGAAAGAAGGAACTCCTACCTTTCTCAACAGCATGGATGGAACTGGAGAGCATTATGCTAAGTGAAGTAAGGCAAGTGGTGTAAGACAAATACCATATGATCTCGCCTATAAGTGGAACCTATAGCGAAACAAACTGGCAAGCAAAATATAACCAGAGACATTGATTTAAGAACAAACTGACAGTAAGCAGAGGGGAGGAGGAAGGGAAATAACATGGGAAAGAAGGTAAAGTGTTGTAAACGAACATGCATAAAGGACTCATAGGGGATCCAAAGGAGCCAAAGGGGGATGGGAGGTGGGGGTAGGTAGTATAGGGTAAAGTGGTGGGAAAATGGAGACAATTGTATTTGAACATTAATAAAAAAAGAAGTTCTCAAGTGAACTTATCAATAAATTTTTGTAATTTTCAAAATACCAAAAAATAAACTTTAAAAAAAGACTATATTAGAGACAAAGAAGGGCATTACATAATGATACTGATTTTATTGTTCAATCCAACAAGAGGATATAATGTAAACATTTATGCACCCAACACAGAAGCACCAACATATATAAAGTAAATCTTCATGGACATAAAGGGAGAGATCAAGAGTATTACAGGCATATTTGGAGATTTTAAACCCCAGTGACATCAATGGATATATTTTCCAGATAGACACTCAACAAGGAAATAAAGGCCTTAAGGACAATCTAGAAGAGATATGTTTAATTGATTTTTTTTCAGAGCACTTCTTATTAAAGCATCAGCATACATATTCTTTTCAAGTGTACATGGAATATTTTTTAGGTTACACAACATATTGGGACACAAAACAAATCTTAATAAGTTTAAGAATATTGAAATCATAACAAGCACCTTCTGTCCACAATGATATGAAACTAGAATCAGAAGGCGAAAGATGGCGGCGGAGAAGGAGGAAGCATGATCGCTCTCCTCTGGCCCACTGGCGGGCTATCTGGCCAATTTTCTGAGGAGCAGAGCGATCACCCAGCTGTATTCCGGTGTCTGGGAAGATTGGCAACCAGGACTGCGCATAAAACTGAAAGATTAGCCGGTAGGGAGACTGCTTCGGAGGGAAGGGGTCCCTCGGGCCTCACGGGGAGCTGGGAGGTCTGCGGATCCAGTTGCAGCAGCTTCCCGGTTTGCTCCAGGATCCGTGGGAGGGAGCTGGATTGGGGTGTGTGAGTTGCCAAAGCAGGCGCACGCGTCTGTTGGAAGAGCCTTGGTCCCCAGCAGTCTGGAGGTCGGTGCGTACCTGGGGACTGATCTGCAGAGGCTGGCGATCCCAGCGGGAGGAATTGGAGTCTGAATTGAAAGGGAAATCCAAGCCCACAGCTCCTGGATTGGGCGCGCACCCTGTGGAACCAGTCGGGGGGGCGGCTGGCGTAGGTGCCTGACCGGGCGCCCAGGCCTGCGGCTGGCAAGCTCCGATCCCAGAGACAAAAGTGATTCACGAAGGCAGAGGCACGAAGCTCACACCTGGAGGGCCTGAGACACAACCCAGACCTGCGGTGCTGAGTCCCTCTGTGCGGGAGAAACAGAGGAGCTACATTGAGCCCCACTGAGGGGAGCCACAGACATCATAAACTCTGACTCAGGGTGGGTGTGAGGCAGCCCAGAGGAGGTGCTGCAAACTCCCGGCAACTCCACTGGTGGCGGAACGGCAGCGAAGAGTGCAGCCCAGGAAGACAGCAGATCTTCCCAGCCTGACGCTGTTGAAGCCAGCCAACAAAAGTATTTTTTTTATTTTTATTTTTTATTTTTTTATTTCTCTCGTTTTCTCTTTGTTTCTTTGGTTGTTTTTCCCCACCCTCCTTCCTATCTGTCCCACTATATTTTTTTAGCTCCTTCTACCTTCCCTTCATTTGGTATTCCTAGTTTTCTCTTCCTTTTATTTCCTATTTTTTATTATTTTTTTATTTCAGGTTATTTTCAAATTATTTTCTTCTTTATCTTTCTTTTTCCTTTTCTTTTGCTTTCTTTTCCTTCTTTATATCCCCTCCCCTCGCTTCTTTATCAACAGGTGAGACATTAAAACCTGGAATGGTGAAGAGAATAGAGTGGGACCCAGACAAGAGTCAGCCCAAAAAAACAGAGAGTGACACAAAATTAACTTTGCTGCTTCAGAGAACTTCACAGATCAGTTTAAGAACCAGAGGCTAGCAAGAAGAATCCCACAAACAATGGGAAGACAAAGAAACAATCCCCAAATGAAAGGAAAGGAGGAAGCCCCAGAAAGAATGATAAATGAAACAGAGGCAAGCCAACTATCAGACATTGAGTTCAAAGTACATGTTATCAGGCAGCTCAAGAAACTCGAGAAGCTAGATGAACTCACAGAAAACTACCAGAAACTACAGGGAAACTATAATGAACTCACTGCAAACTATATCAACATGAAAAAGGAAATAGAAACTATTCACAAGGGCCAAGAGGAAATGAGGAATACAATATCTGAAGTGAAGAACACAATAGAAGGAATCAAAAGTAGGCTCGATGAGGCAGAGGATCGGATCAGTGAACTGGAGGACAAGGTTGAAAAAAGCACCCAAAAAGAGCAAGAACAAGAAAAGAGGCTCAGAAAGAATGAAGAGGTATTAAGGGAAATGCAGGACAACATGAAACATAACAATATTCGTATTTTAGGGATACCAGAAGGAGAGGAAGAGCAGCAAGGGATGGAAAACCTGTTTGAAAAAATAATGGTGGAAAACTTCCCTAATCTGATGAGAGAAAAAGCCACACAAATCCAGGAAATACAGAGTCCCAATCAAAAGAAACCCTAACAAGCCCACTTCAAGACACATCATCATTAAAATGGCAAAATTCCAAGACAAAGAGAGAATCCTAAAGGCAACGAGGCAGAAGCAGGAAGTAACATATAAGGGAACCCCAATAAGGTTAGCAGCTGACTTCTCAATGGAAACACTCCAAGCCAGAAGGGAATGGCAAAAAATATTCCAAGTAATGAGAACCAGAGGCCTGCAACCAAGACTACTCTACCCAGCAAGGCTCTCAATCAAGATAGATGGCCAAATAAGGAGCTTCCAAGACAAAAGAAGTCTAAAAGAATACACCTCCACCAAACCAGCTCTGAAAGAGATCCTAAAGGGACTGATTTAAG
>PVJI01027375.1:0-12504 GCA_004026765.1 Micronycteris hirsuta
TATTTCCTTCACCAGCTTCGGGAAATTCTCCATCATTATGTGTTCAAATAAGTTTTCAATTCCTTGGATTTCTTCTTCTCCTTCTGGCAGCCCTATGATCCGTATGTTGGGACGTTTATAGATGTCCTGGAGGTTTCTGAGCCCCTCCTCCATTTTTTGAATTCTTGTTTCTTCATTCTTTTCTGGTTGGATGTTTTTTCTTTCTGCTGGTCCACTCTGTTGATTTGAGCCCCAGTTTCCTTCTTATCCCTATTGGTTCCCTGCAGATCTCTCCTCATTTGTTCAAGCAATTTCGATAATTTTTTGTCGAATTCTGTAAGCATCCTTATTACTAGGGTTTTAAACTGTGCATCTGATAGGTTGGCTATCTCTTGGCTAGCTCTGAAGCTTTGATCTGTTCCTTTCTTTGGGCCATTTTTTTTTCCTCGGTGCGCCTGTTACTGTAAGGGGGGCGGAGCCTTGGGGTTGGTTCACCTGTGCAGGGAAACTCCCGGTAGTTGTGCTGTGCTGTAGCCTGTGGGGGCAGGACCTGGGAGCCCAATGGCTCCTGCTCTGCTCTCCGCACCCACACCACCTCCTGCAAGCAATTCGAACCCCTCTGCGCTGGCTCCGGGGGTTGCTCTGGGGTCGGTGGATGGGCTGCACAGCTCCAATCCCCTGCGGGTCTCCCCAGCGAACTCTCTTATGAGGTCGGGAGTTCCTCCCACCGCCGACTCCACCCCCACAGGTGCTCTCAATCTGCGCCAATTGATTGCGCACCGCTTTCTCTCCCGGTCCGTCTGCCCGCGAATGCGGACCTGCCCGGTCCACCAGTCTCAGCCCCGCTGGGTCCGGGTGAGCCGGGTGCTGGCCGCGTTTCAGTCAGGCAACCCCGTCTCGGTGTGCTGCAGCCACGTGGGGACCGCCCCTCCACCCGCGGACCTGCCATCTGCTCACCAGCTCGCCACGGACTCGCCAAGCACTCTCCCTCCGCCCTGCTCCTCCTGGCTCACCAGACTGGATGAATGTATCTTCTTTAATTCCTTGGTTGTCGGACTTCCTCTCAATTTGATTTTCTGTGAGATCTGGCTGTTTTTGGTTGTGTAAATTTCTGATTTTTTCCTCGTTTGGTTGTGCGAGACGGCACGGTGCATTCACCTATGCCGCCATCTTAGGAAGTCCGTAGGGAAGCACTATTGACCTCATTCTACAGGCGAAAAAGTGGGTTTCAGAATGGGTCAATCCTCACTGCTTTGATGTGACAAAGCCCAAGTTTAAACTCAGGTGTGACTGACACCAAGGCTCCTCACACAACTTCATGAAAATAAAGTAATTTGCATTCGGTCAACCATGGACCAAATACAATCACATTGGCATTATTTAATTCTCCTGACAACAACTCTGTGACTTAAGAATGATTCCCATTTTTAAAAAGAAAAGAATGATTCCCATTTAGCAAATGAAGAAACTGAGATAAAGGGAGTTGCTTCACAGAAATTGCTCAGAAGCACCTGGCTAGGAAAGAGAACTTCCAGGCTTTGTATCCAGATGTCTGTAGCTCCGTAAGTTGTAGTCTTTCAAGTCAACCTGCTGCTGAACAATGCTGGCCCTGCGCAACTAAGGAACCAAGCCCCCAACATTGGTGGTGGTGAGAAGGGGAGGCAGCAGCAATTTTCCTTTGGCAGCCTACTGCCAGAGAAAACTTCTTTCCTGAAGTGGCACCAATCAAAATGGAAATTCTAAGCTTTTAAAAATTCCTACCTATTCTGTTCTTAAATATAACTCTAGTGATATTATAACAATAACTATATGTGTGCATTTGTGTGTGTATATATAATTATATTTACAAAAACAGAATAGGTAGGAATATATATGTACATATGTACACACATATATACATATATATATTACTACATATGTATATTTTAACCTATTATTTAAATCATATCTAATAATGTTAATAGTAATACTAGGTAGTACTTATTACCTAGTAATAAGCATTACTGTGTGCTAGTTTTGAAGTCTCAAGAACTTACCCAAGGTCACACAAGAAATAAATAACAGAATTTCAGTTCAACTCAGCCTCCAGATCCACACTACACTGCCTTCCTATTTCTTCCATATAGATACTACAGAAAATGTTAGCAAAAAAAAAAAAAAGAAAACAAAATCACCCATAATATTATTAACACATTTGATTTTCTCTACAGACTTTCAGGCTGGTGTTTTGATTTTCTCTGGTCGTTAATTATCACACATGTGTTTGACCTCTTTCCTCAAAGAGCTGGTAAGCCCCTTGCAGGCAGAAAGTAGGCCTTATATTTCACTTCCCCCTACCACCTCACCCAAATCCCAGTCCAGACACCAGTGGATAATCGTATCTTTTGCTGATGGACCAGCATGAGGAGACCCAAGATCAATGATGATGCTAGAATGAAACAGAATTTTCCAAGACATAATTTCCTGAACCTGGGGCCCCATCAAGGTTCACTATGTAATCTGAGACAATGAGAAATGTTGAGAAAATTCTAAAAGCCCTAGGCTGACCCAATCTTTTATCAAGCATTAAATCAGCCCAGTTGTAATCAGTAAAAAGACTTCTTAAAGAGTAGATATGTCTTACCCTGGCCAGTGTGGCTCAGTTGGTTGGAGCATCATCCCGTAAATATAAAGGTTTCTGATTTGATTCCCAGTCAGGACACTTCCCTGGGTTGTGGGTTTGCTACCTGATTGGGGTGCCTACGAGAGGCAGCCAATAGATGTTTCTCCTTTATGCTGATGTTTCTTTAGCTCTCTCTCTCCCTCCCTTTGCTTCTCTCTAAATTCAATGAGTATGTCCTTGGGTGAGGATTTAAAAAAAAAAGTTGATATGTCTTTAAGTAAATTATCAAATGCTTGGACCAAGATGTATGTATAAACATATTTTCTACAACATTATTTATAATAGCAAAATATTGGAAACCGAAATGGCCAATTTCATGGAAGTAGTAAATTAAATTACAATGCATCCATTTAGGGTTATTATTATGCAGTAATTTAAAATTAAGCTTTCAGACTTCCAGCCAAGATGGAGGTGTAGGTAGACACACTTTGCCTCCTTGCACAACCAAAAGAAGGACAACAACAATTTAAAAACAAAAAACAACCAGAACTGACAGAAAATCGAACTTTATGGAAGTCCGACAACCAAGGAGTTAAAGAAGACACGATCATCCAGACCAGTAGGAGGGTAGGGGCCAGGCCGGGCCAGGCAGCGGGGCAGAGAGGACTCATGACCAAGTGGCAGCTGGCAGACCCAGCGAGCCCATACCTGCTGGAGCAGGTGGTCCCACGTTCACATTCAGATAAAGGAATAGCTGGGGAGCTAAACAGACTGCACAGCCCAGTGGAAATAAAGCCTCAAAGCCTCTGATGGAAAACACCTGTGGGGGCTGAGGCAGCAGCAGGAGAAACTCCCAGCCTCACAGGAGAGTTCATTGGAGAGACCCACAGGGTCCTAGAATGTACACAAGCCCACCCACCCTGGAATCAGCACAAAAGGGCCCAATTTGCTTTTGGGTAGTGGGAGAAGTGACTGAAGGCCGGCAGAGAGCAGAGCAAGTGCCATTGTTCCCTCTCAGACCCCTTCCCCACAGATAGCATCACAACGCAGCAAAATGGGTTGCCTTACCCTAGTGAACACCTAAGGCTCCACCCCTTATACAGAACAGTCACACTGAGAAAAAAAATGGCCCAAATGAAAGAACAGACCAAAGCTCCAGAAAAAATACAACTAAGCGACGAAGAGATAGCCAACCTATGAGATGCACAGTTCAAAACACTGGTAATCAGGATGCTCACAAAATTGGTTGAAATTGGTTGCAAATTAGATGAAAAAATAAAGGTTATGCTAAGTGAAATAAAGGAAAATGTACAGGGAACCAACAGTGATGGGAAGGAAACTGGAACTCAAATCAACGGTGTGGACTAGAAGGAAGAAAAAAACATTCAACCAGAAAAGAATGAAGAAACAAGAATTCAAAAAAATGAGGAGAGGCTTAGGAACCTCCAGGACATCTTTAAACGTTCCAGCATCCGAATTATAGGGGTACCAGAAGGAGAAGAAGAATATCAACAAATTGAAAACTTATTTGAAAAAATAACAGCCCTGGCTGGTGTAGCTCAGTGGATTGAGCATGGGCTGTGAACCAAGGGGTCGCCGGTTCAATTCCCAGTCAGGGCACATGCCTGGGTTGCAGGCCAGGTCCCCAGTGGGGCCATGTGAGATGCAGCCACACATTGATGTTTCTCCCCATTTCTTTCTCCCTCCATACCCTTCTGTCTAAAAATAAATATCTTTAAAAAAATAACAAAAGAGAATGTCCCCAATCTGGCAGGGGAAATAGACTTCCAGGAAGTCCAGGAACCTCAGAGAGTCCCAAAGAAGTTGGACCCAAAGAGGAACACACTAAGGCACATCACAATTACATTATCCAAGATTAAAAATAAGGAGAGAATCTTAGAAGCATCAAGAGAAAAGGGGACAGTTACCTACAAAGGAGTTCCCATAAGACTGTCAGCTGATTTCTCAAAAGAGACCTTACAGGCAAGAAGGGACTGGAAAGAAGTATACCAAGTCATGAAAGGCAAGGACCTACATCCAAGATTACTCTATCCAGCAAAACTTTCATTTAGAATGGAAGGGCAGATAAAGTGCTTCTCAGATAAGGTCAAGTTCAAGGAGTTCATAATCACCAAGCCCTTATTATATGAAATGTTAAAGGGATTTATCTAAAAAAAATTAAAAATATGAACAGTAAAATGACAGCAAATTCACAGTTGTCAACAACCACACCTAAAACAAAAGCAAAAGCAAACTAAGCAAACAACTGGAACAGGAACAGAACCACAGACATGTAGATCATATGGAGGGTTATCAACAGGGGAGTGGGAGGGGGAGAGATGGGGAAAAGGTACAGAGAATAAGTAGCATAAATGGTAGGTAGAAAATAGATGGGGGAGGTTAAGAACAGTGTAGGAAATGTAGAAGCCAAAGAACTCATAGGTATGACCCATGGACACTAACTAAAGCGGGGGAATGTGGGTGGAGGGCTGTGTGGGGCATAGTGGAATAAAGGGGGGAAATGGGACAAATATAATAGCATAATCAATAAAATATATTTTAAAAATTTTTAAGTAAAAATAAATAAATAAATAAATAAAATTAAGCTTTCAAACAATTTTCTAATGACAAGGAAAAAGAGCCACTATAAGTTAAGTGGAAGAATTTGAGGGAAGGATAGAGACAATATGTCCATGTAGTATGATCTCAAATATATATTACTTTTACAATCAAAATACATTACTATGTTAATGAGAAAAAAAATCAACTTATAAAAATGAGTAATTGTTAACCTTTTCACAATGTCCTTTCTCTTGCAACTAGTTTTGTCTTTTCTCAGACATGGCCTAAGTTGCTACTACATTATCTCAGTTTCATTTGTAAAATGGAGGTGAAATTAACTACTAACCTCCCATATTTGCTGAAATGAGATAATGGATGTAGAAGTAATTTTTCCAAACATTAGAGTATTATTCACCTCTGAGCTTTTATTGAAGAGATCCTAATTTGTGCTGAATTTTTGGTGGTTTACAGAAATCAATCTCTCTTGGGGCCAGGCTTTCCTGCCCATTTCCATTGCCATAATTACATTCCTGGCCTTTACCTTCTCATTGCCTGAATTTCCACACCAGTCTTTGAGCTGGACCTCCTCTACTCTCTGGCTGCCTCTGTCCACCCACCACGAAACACCAAGAATCACTTTTCTGACCATATTAATCATTTTCGCAGGCTACCACTAAGACCTCGACTGCCCTTCACATATCACATCAAGTTTTAAACCAATTCTTCTATGATGTTCTCCAACAATCATCCCAGTCCCCATATAGTCAGCTTAAAAGTCTTCAATATGTCTTTGTTTATCTAGAAAGTATTGTATTAACTAGGAGACCCTCCAAGTGTTCTACCTTTCTACTCAAAGTGTGGTCTCTGCATCAGTATCATAAGACTGGGAGGGGTATAGGGGCAAGTGGTGGCCTTTGGGAGTGTTCCAAACTCAGAGCAAGCAGTTGTAGCATCTTGTGAAGAGAAAAGGTTCTGCAGCCAGAGGCTTAGCTGTAAAGGTCCCAGTATGATGTTTGGCATGTGGGTCAGGACCTCTTTGTATGGTTGTTAAGTAATAAAGCCTCTGGGTAAGGAAGTATGAAAAAGAGCCTGAGTCACCTCCATGTATACAGACACTGAAAGACACTGAATTCTCTGTGCATACAGGGAAGAGACTTTAGGCACTGAAATGAATAATTTTAAAAAGTCAACCAAAAAGTAGGCAGAGATCATGGGACATAGAATCAACAATAGAAGCAAGCAAAAGATGAGAAAGTGAGGAAGAAGAAACAAAGATTGCATTGCAACCTCAAAAGATGCTGCAGCTGAAAATGAGCAGGGATGGCAATGATAAGATCCAATTTAAAAATTCAAACTTAAATATTTAGAAAAATAAGCAAAATTGAGTACTATCTGAAAAGGACATTATTGAAAGCCCTAGTAATGAAATCACACAGCATCTAAGCACTGCATAAGGGAGCATAGGTTAACAGTTACTCCCTCATCCTGGGGGAGTAAATGGGAACCTGGGCTTCACTTGCAAGGCCTGGTGCCTCTATACAGGGCTGACTGCACCTGAGGAAAGGAGAGGCTTTTGTAACTGGCACTAAAGCACCATGCCAATGTAGTGATAGCTCAGGAGTCTGTGTCCTCAGAGGGTTTCATATTGATAAAAAATATGACTATAAAGACAAATATAAACTGTTGACCCCAAATAGATCCAGCTATTTCATCTCTGACTCACTTGATCTCTTTTCAAGAACATACAGCTGGATATTATATGAGTTTTACTTGATTGCCTGAAAAGCCAAAATTCTCAACAATAATAATCTCAAATAGTCACTTTGCTAAGCCAAAAAATATTAAGAAAGGAAATAACCCATGTTTCAGAAATAAGAGCCTTACACATAACAGATGGCCCAACTATGTTTACTGAATACATATGTAGTTTGGGGATAAAAAATAGGTTAGGGGACCGAAAGGGTCCTACCTATGTATCTGCAAAAGCACTGGGGGCAATGTAAACAGCCAGGCTACTGGAATTCCTCTTGTCTTCCCCACAGTAAAGTTTCAATAAACTTATGCCTGGACACAGTCTTCCTTCCCTTATATTCATCCCTGTCCCATCCTTTCAACTATCAGAGCTAATTTGAAATCTCCTGGGTATATTCTCTTCTCTGACACAAGGGTCATCAAACTATACCAAGTTAAGCTGCAGAATTTCCTTCATTCTACATATTTAAGATCTAGACTGGGATGATAATAAGACACTAACATGAAAGGATGATCTGGTATAGGCATTTTATCTTCATTTTTTAAACTAAAATTCTTATTTTGCTCCACACTGGTCATGTATATAGAGCTGAATCCCACTGCAGGTTAGGGGTGAGCAAGGAGGATTTGCAGGCAGCTCTATAAATATGCTTATATTTCCAATGAGTTCTCTTGGTTAGAGGGGCAGAGATGGGAGAGCAGTGGGTGGGAGTGGTTGGATACTTCTAAGGAGGTTTTTGTTTGATCCTGGCTACTTACTTATAGCCTGAGAGACCAAGAGACCTCCCAGCTACTCCACACACAGTCTCAGCAGAAACAAATATAAGGTAATTAATGCCTTTGTTTGGAGTATAGGGTTCTACATCTGGGAATATGGGGCTCCAAAATATCAGCTCTGAACAAACATACCAGGCTAATCTGCTGTTTCAGCCAAAATAATTGGTCTAGGAATGTTAGGAACAGAAAAAAATTGAGAAGAAAAAAATTGAGAAGATGCTCCCTTCCCTCACTCCTTCACCTAACCTTCCCACCGATTCCTTCTTCATGGTTTTCCTTCACCTGGGATTATTATGTGCAGGTCTGGTCACCACATCCCGGGGATAACAGGATCAAACTGCAGAAGGTCCAAAAAAGGCTTTAAAATGGTAACAAATAAAATAAAGTCCAGCATGGCTGGTGTGGTTCAGTGGATTGAGTGCTGGCCTGCAAACCAAAGTGTCGCTGGTTTGATTCCCAGTCAGGGCACATGCCTGGGTTGGGGGCATGCAAGAGGCAACCACACATTGATGTTTCTCTCTCTCTCTCTTTCTCCCTCCCTTCCCCTCTCTCTAAAAACAAATAAATAAAATCTTTAAAAAATTAAAAATAAAAATAAAATAAAGTCCAACTTCATACAATTAGTATACTTAGAAAATGCATCACCCCCAACTTTGCCTCAACACCATAGTGAATATACTTGTAAAACAGGGACTGATTTCTGAAACAAATAAAAGATCAGTATCCTTATTTTGTACTCAAGCTTTACAAAGTATGTATGCACAGTTCATTCTGGAAAAAGAGACTCAGTTATGACTCACATACTCTTCTAATGCAGAGTATTATTTGTAAAAATAATAAGAGGTCATAAAGGCTGCTTACTAATGTAACTCATATCACTCTCCTGTAGAACAGATTTCAGGTGTTAGCTGAAAGAAAGGGAAAGAGAAAGATTATTAACTCTGGTTTTATTGGATGATGAAATTAAGGCAGGGCTACTTGGTAATAAGTTTTTCAATAGTTAAAAACTAGTCTTTGTATTTTTTTTAAATTCACTTAAGAAGACATAACCATTCATTCAAAAAATAAAAGAAGAAGAAAAAAGACGTGTGCTTTCCATATGGTTAAGTAATAATCACAACCAGTCTTTGACTGCCTTAAAGAGTCTGATGAAATATAGGAAGGGAGAAGAAAAGGGGGCCCTGTGAAAGGTGTATGGGATAGGGTGGGGGTTGACAAAGATATTATGGGGCCAGAGAGAGAGATCAAGAGCACATTTTTACTTTGCAACACCAACTTAGAGACTTTTTAGGTAGTTGGCTTATACTCATGTAAAATACCAGCCAATCCATCAACAGATTTTTTTAAAGTACCCACTAGTGATTTATAGTTAATGCTTAGTGAACTAGAACACTGCAACTGGAACTACTTAAATTTTTCTGACTTCTGAAATGTAATTAAATTGGTACACACAGGGAATTAGCAACAGTATCACAATCCTTTAGAAAACAATGTGTTACCCATTGAATTTGTCTGTCTGTCTGTCTGGGTAGTAAATCATGTTCTTGTCTAACATGCTAGATAAGCATATCTCACTCAACCAGAGAGCTTGGATGTTTCAGATGGAAATCATTTACAAAATACAACTGGGAAACCACAATCACTGCCAAAAAAGGGAGAGAACAGAGAAAGAAGAGAGGACGGGAGAGGGAAGAAAAACTGTAGGATGTAGCATTTTATTTTATTTTATTTTTTATTGTATTTTTTCCATTGTCGTTTATCCCTCTTACACCACCTTTCCCCCTCAATCACTACACTGTTGTCCATGTCCATGAGTCCTTTTTCCTTTTTGCTCAATGGGGCTTTCTTAAAACAGAATACAAGGAATCTTTCTACTCCACCCACCCCCAACCACACATATACTGCCCCTTCTCTCTCCCTCCCTCTCTCATCGTTTCCCTCTCTCACATACACACACTAAAATTCACAATCTCTAGGTTGAGTGAAGTATCTATCCATCCATCTATGTAAAATGGCAAAATTCATATCAGTTTGTAGATAGCATAGCAATAAGGACAAGGGAGAGGGAAGAATAGAAGTAACAAAAATTAAACTAAAATATTTTCCTCTAATATTAGGAACATGATGAGGAACTCACTCTTCAGACTTCATTCAACACAAAGTCCTAGCAAGAAACATTATGTCTAATGCCCTAGCAAGAGACATTAGGCAAGAAAAAGAAATGAAAGGCATCCAAATTGGACATGAAAAAGTAAAATTGTCTATTTTTGCAGAAGATATGATCTTATATACAGAAAACTCTAAAGACTCAACCAATAAAACTGTTAGAACTAATGAACAAACTCAGTAAAGTGTCAGAACACAAAATCATCATACAAAAACCAGTTGCATTTTTATGCACTAACAAACTATCTGAAAAAGAAAGAAAGCAATCTTATTTACAATAGCATCACAACAATAAAATGCATAAGAATACATTTAACCAAGGAAGTGAAAAACCTGTACACTGAAAACTATAAGACATGATGAAAGAAACTGAAGACACAAATAAATGGAAAGATATCTTGTGTTCTTGAATTGTAAGAATTAGTGTAATGAAAATTTCTATACTGCCCAAAGCATCTACAAATTCAATACAATCCATATCAAAAGTCCAATGGCATATTTCACAGAAATAGGAAAAATGCTAAAATTTCTATGGAACCACAAAAGATCCCAAATAGCCAAAGTAATCTTGAAAAAGAAGAACAAAGCTGGAAGCATTACAATTCCTGATTTCAAAATATAGTACAAATCTATAGCAATCAAAATATGGTACAGCCATAAAAACATCAATGAATAGAACAAAATTGAGAACCTAGAAATAAACCAAGCACATACACTCAACTAATCTTTGGCAAAAGTGCCAAGAATACACATTGGGAAAAGGACAGTATCATCAACTAATACTGTTTAAAAAAAATAAAAAAACTGGATATCCACATATAAGTGAATGAAACCAGGCTCCTATTTTACACCGCTCATAAAAATAAACTCTAAATGGTTTATAACTTCAATATAAGACCTGAAACTGTAAAACTCACAGAATAAAACATAGGGGAAAAGCTTCATGACATTGGTCTTGGCAATGATTTCTTGGACATGACACTAAAAGCACAGGCAACAAAAGCAAAACTAAACAAGTGGGGGACTACATCAAACTAAAAAGCTTCTTCACAGCAAAGGATACAATCAACAGAGTGAAAAAGCAACCTTACAGAATAGAATAAAATATTTATAAACCATATATCTGATAAGGATTTAATATACAAAACATATAAGGAATTCCTACAGCTCAACTGCAAAAACAACAAATAACCCAACTGACAATGGGCAAAGGACCTGAATATACAAACGACCAACAGGTACTTGAAAAGGCGTTCAACATCTAATCATCAGAGAAATGAAAATCAAATTCAGTATAAGCTATCACCTCACACCTGTTATGATGGCTATTATCAAAAAGACAAGAAATAACAAATGTTGGCAAGGATGTCGAGGAAAGGGAACGCTTGTACACTGTCAGTGAGAATGTAAATTGGTATAGCCTTTATGGAAAATAGTATGGAGGTTCCTCAAAAAATGTAAAAATAGAAATACGATATGATCCAACAATCCCACTTTTGGGAATATATCTGAAGAAAGTGAAATCAGTGTTTCATTGAGATATTTGCAATCCCATGCTTATTTCAGCATTATTTACAATAGCCAAAATATATGGAAACAACCTAAGTGTCCACTGATGGATGATGAATGGAAAAGATTAGATAGATATAGATATCATTGAGATTAAGATTTATGTATCATACATACACAATGGAATATTATTCAGCCATAATAGAAGAAAATCCTATTTGTGATAAATGGATGAACCTGGAGGGCATTATGCTAAGTAAAATAAGCCAGACAGAGAAAGACAAATACAGTATGGTATAACTTATAATTGGAATCTTTAAAATAAAATGTTGAAACAGAGAGTGGAATGGTTATTGACAGAAGCTGGGGGGTTGTGGAAATGGGAGATGTTGGTCAAAAGTTTCCAAATTTGAGTTATAAGGTAAATAAGTTCTAAAGATATAATGTACAGGATGGTGACTATAGTTAATAATATTGTATTTTATATTCGAAATTTGCTAAGACAGTAGCTCTTAGGGGTTCCCACCAAATAAGCATACATATAAGTATATCAAATAATTACATCGTACACTTTGAATATATACAATTTTACTTGTCAATTATACTTCAATAAAACTAGAGAAAAATGAAGGGGGTTTTCTTAGTACAGAAGACACAGAACTTTTCTATTCACAAGAACTTCCTACCTCCAACCATCTAACCACCACCATTATCACTTATCCCCCACCTCACACACAAATTCACAATCTCTAAAGGAAGTGGTGAAGTATCTATTAGTCATCCATCTAGCCATAAATGTAAAAAAAAGAAAAAAATTTATACCAGCTTGTAGATAGCATAGCATTATATGTTAAGGTCAAGGGAGATGAAAGATGAGAAGCAATAAATATTAAAGCAATCAGATTGGGGACAGAAGTTCTTATAAAATCTCCCCTTCATTTTCACATTTTTGTCATTGAGCCACCAGTCTATAACTATATATATGATTGATATTATAATATATAACTAATAATATATAAATTTTACATTACATTTATAAAATTAATATATATGTACTATGGATGATGATGCTTGAACTGCTTGATTTTTGTCCCTTGTACTGATGGTACCTGAGAGCCACAGTGCACTGATAGAACTGAAATTTATTTTATTTTTTA